>PVIU01006451.1:0-101712 GCA_004026605.1 Ondatra zibethicus
AGTGTGCCTGAACTAATGGGAGCGCACCAATCCACCTGGACTGGGACTGAACGAGCATATGATCAAACCAGACTCTCTGAATGTGGCGGCGAAAGTTGGCAGATGGAGAACCCATCAACAATGACACCAGGACCTATCTCTTCTGCATGTATTATCTTTTTGAGAACCGAGTCTTTTTGAATGCACTCCTTCCTAGGCCAGGAGGGATGGGGGAGACAAATTCTGAAAGGAATATTGTATAAAATGTTGAAAGCTGTATTTGAATATACCTGCCAAATATCATGAATACTTCATTCTCAAAAACCTCATGAAAAAAATTAGAGAAAAATAATCTACAAATTATTAAAACAAAGAAACAAACTACAGAAAAACCCCATAAGGTGTGGCTGTGGGTGACAGCCAATAGGAATCACAAATCTTCAGATATAATCTCCAATCAGCACTGTGTATGATCTTGGAAGGACAAGACCTTGACAAATAAAAACACCATGGTTTCTTTCCCAGAATTTTCAGAAGGGTAAAACTAGATTCCTTTGTGTCCTGCAGGTGAGTCTTAGCTCATTTTGCATCACTATAAACAACATCGATTGTTTTCCATGCTGAATGCTAAAGGTGGTTATGAAGTCGCGGGTCATGAAGAATCAATAGCTGATATCTTTCTTACTGTTCTGGGTTGGGGTTTTAATTCCTCTCGTAGTTTTTCAGAGGTTTAGTTCTAAGCCACTTTCAACGTGCAAAATTATAAGCAGTAGAGAAGTTGTGATAGCTGTTGCAATGGCTAAAGGCATTATTAAAGATCTGAGTCTTATACATGGACACACACATGCTTACACACACACATACACATGCTCCGTTTTATACATACACACCCTTTCATACACACATTGACACACACATTCATATACTTACATACACATACACCCTCTCACATGTACATCTTCACACATAAACTACGCTCATATACACATGTATGTGACAGATTTGTTATTAAAACAAAGATATAACACCTTCCCTGAGGAGTTCTATACAACTTTGAAAAGCTGTTACCTCCAAACATTACAATGTGTCCAGTGCTTGATGTGAGGCATACTTCATTTTACTGTAAGTAACCACTTAGAGAAACAGTAAATCAAACAAGTAATTGCAGAAAGGAAGGTATCCAGAGGTTTCCTCCTTTGCTGTGCATGAATGCCTGGTGGCTGACTGTAACACCAAAGCTAATAGTAAAATATAAAAAATACAGCTTTCAAATATCATGAATACTGAACGACGATTGGATTATCATACAAGAATCTATGCTAATGGTTGAATGGGGTGGGGTAGGCACGAGACAAGCCTGAAGGAACAGGCTCAGGTACTGGACAGGTCAAAAGAAAATGGCGTGTTCAGGTAAGTTCAGAGGTTTCTGTGTATGGGCAGACGGTTGGTAGGACAAACTTATCTATCGGCCTCATAACATCAGAAATTTCATGCAGGATTATGTGCACCTTTACTCTGAGCCTCTGTTTGGGGAGCTAAGTGGTAACAAAGAAACAAGTAGTTAACCAAAATGCTTATGTCATGGCCCGGAAACAAGAGGAAAGCCAGATGAGCCAAGCTACCAAAGCACCCTTTGAGTCTAGGTTAGCACTGACCCAAATATCTTCCCAAAACCTTTATGAATTAGGTCCCCAGTGGCTTAACTCTCTCCCCCAAAGTCCCAAAAACCACAGCTCCATTTGAGACTGTCTACAATGACCCAAGAATCGCCACAAAAGCCTCACCTACCAAAGAGTCTACCACTTCTCCAAAGAATCACTGACAGGAACACACATTATCTGATGATGCATAATTAATAAAACTCAGAATCAGAAATTGGGGTTCCACCTAAAGATCCAAAAAGCAAAATAGCCAGCCACTGACTCTTATCTTTACGTCAGTCTGAAAATGGCAATCCTGCCTCTAAGAATCTCAGAATGAGACTGTGACTGAGAGCTGTCTCTTCCTGTTTTATAATCCACTCTATTTCTGGGAATAAAGGTGTGCACCGCCCGGTTTTGATGGCAAATAGTGCAGCTACTGGGATTAAAGGTGTGAGTTACCACTGTGTAAGGCTGACCAGTGGGGCTGTTTAACTCTCTGATCTTCAGACAAGCTTTATTTATTAAAATAAAAATGAAATTCCACTACACTCTGGAGTACAACCAAAATCCAAACTATAGCATTCTACCAGAAGGTACCAGTTTTAGGCTACTCTAACAGTGGAAAATGCATTTTTCTAACTCCAAGAGTCCCCAACTTTTTTCAAAGATCCAAACCAGAACTTCCGTATGGTATGCAAGAAAAATTCCATCATTAGACCCTATGAAAGTACAAAGGAAAATTATATAATTTCAACAGATAATGGTAGAGCATTATACATCTGTATTCTGAAGGAGATGGAAATATATATTAAAGGAGAGCTGCTCAAAGAAAGACCAAAATGCATCAGTGAAAATCTTCAACTCTGTCAGAGATATGGTCTACCATCTAGAATACACTATGACAAGATGTTATCTCCCACGGACATGGGCAGACCTGTAGGCAGAGGCTGCTCATTTGTTTCCAACTGCTCAGACCCAAAATAATCACACAGAAACTATACTATTTGCAATACTGTTTGGCCAATAGATTAAGTATATTTCTAGCTAGCTTTTACATACTAAATTAACCCATTTCTATTATTTTATATTTTACCACGAGGCTCATAGTTTACCGGTACCTGGATATGGACGTCTTTCTCCTCCAGCAGCTACATGGCATCTCTCTGACTCTGCCTGCTCTCTCTATATATCTTTTCCAGCCTGGTTATATTCTGTTAAGCTATTGGCCAAAAGCAGCTTCTTTATGGCATTCTTCTTTGTGGGAATCCCACATCATAAGCGTGCCCTTGCATCCTGTCTCTTTGGCTAGTTTTCTCGCTGTCTTCTCTTCCCCCAGCAGCCATTCACCATTGCTATGACCTCATTCTTCTTTAAGCTGGGGTGCAGCTCTATTTCCACCCTCACTGTTGTTTGCTAGGCTTCCAACCTTGCTGCAGTTGGGGAAGCCACCTTGTTTCCTTAACTCTTGCTTTCTACATTGTCCAAAAATCAATACCATATGGACATCATGGTCCACCCCCAGCATGAGGGTGAATCATGACTGTCCTGTCCTCTGCCTTTCTGAGTGACAGCGAGGGCATTGGTCTTGAAGCAATATTGAGTTTTAGGGCTATTTAAGGTTCGCTTTTGAAATGATTCCATTCTCTAAAGTCTTTAAAGCAAATCTGTATTTGTATGACATTGAACCTGTGATGGCTGCCATGGAATACATATTTTGGAGACTGTCTGGAAGCATCTTTCCTATGATGTGATGTGGCTTTTCAGTGACTGCTATAGAACAAATTTTGCTTGCCTGTATCCCAAAAAATGTTTCATTTCTGACCAACCAGAAAATTTTTTAAATAATTTGACTCTTACTTTTCTCTTGATTTTTACTATAAAATGGGCTAAATGGTGTCAGTATCCACCACTGTTGCAGTATGTGTGTGAACAGAGAGGTTCAAGTGTTAAAACCATTGATCTCCACCAGGAAGTCATCCTAGAGGCAGGTGTCTGCCTGCACCAAGAGTCATTTGGAGTAGAACTTGCGGTTTATATAGCCTAAGATCCTTTCTCTCTGCTCTCTGCATGATGTAAAGTGGAAGTCCCAGTTGTTCATTCCTACTGCCATGACTTTCTAGCCATGAACTGTATCTCCTAAAAGTGTGAGCCGAAATGAACCCTTCCTCTCTTAAACTGCATCTTAAGAGTATTTTGTCACGGGAAAGCAAAAAGTATCTATTTTACCATTGCTTTAGTCATTGCTCCAATAATCAACTAGTCCAATATATTAAAGTTCAGGGTATAACCAAAACTCATCCACCCACAGTCTGTGCCAAAGCATCACAGAATAAGTTTCAGTTAAATCCAATGGGATCTTTATTTGCATCTGAAATTCTATTGCCATAGCTTTTACTACTGACTTAACTATCTTCTAACTCTCGCTAGAACCACCCACAAATGTCTGCTCATACTATTTTAAATTGTCTCTAGCCATGCCCTCCAGTCTCCTCCACTCTCATCTTATAAACTGGTTCTGATGATTCACTATAGACATTCCTTTATATTTGTCTATATGTAAATAGATAAATGATAGGCAGATTAAAAACTATAGATACATGATAGATAGATTGATTGATTGATAAGTTAAATTAAACATTTCCAAAACAAATAACTGAGTTACAAAAGAAAATCTTAAAATTAAATTGCTTTAAGTTTTAAATAAATTTACTGTTTTGTGTTGGACTGCATTCATAGCCATCATCAGCAAAGTTCAACCTCATGCATCCCACAGAAAACAGGTTAGACATAGTTATAATAAAGTAGTTAGACAGACAAAAAATAAATAGAAAAATAACAGGTAATAGATGATATGTTATTTATATATATAGATGATATGTAGAGATAGATGACAGCTAACACGCAGATGCATAATAGATATGAAAAATAGATACTATATAGAGAACAGATGATGGATACATGATAAATAATAGAAAAATGTTAGATAACAGAAAGACAGATAGCATTGGACTGTTTTATCTCAGTGTCAGTGTGTGTGGAATTGGTATTTCACACAAGGATGACCACCATTATTGGTTGTCCAATGCAGAGCAAACAGCCCTGAAGCCATATACATACTAACAACTAAAATAGACTGATATTTTACACATACACACACCAATAATACTGAATAATGCATATGCATCCATAATAATTAAACAATGTATTATATACACATATAATTTAATATATGATAATATGTAATAATAGATGTGATAATAAAAATGAAAATAATAACAATGATAATAATTAAGAAAAGAGTGGTAAGGACATGGGAGGGGTTCAAGGGTGACATTTGAGAGAGGCTGGAGGAGCAAAACTGAGGAGTAATGGGATCCTATTTCAATTAAAAACACTAAAACAACCATAAAAATAATATGTGATAGAGCACAAAGATGCATCTTCAATGAGCAGCCCCTCAATGGGACAGTGGCTGCAACTCTGAAAGAAGTCCATTAGAAACTCATGACCTCTAGGGACATTGGCTCAAGTCTAAGTCTCAGTTCCCTCTTCATGACATGATACAATACAAATAACACCTGGTAACGTTTGTCCTTAAAAATGTAAAACTAAATACAGCAGATATAAGTTAAGTCAAATATAGGGCAAATAAGGTTAGTAACTATTACCAGATCCTGTTATTTAAACATTATTCTGTGATGCAATTTAAGTGCTACATGGAGTTTGCAAAAACACAGACATGGAACATTACTTTTGATCATTTGTTAATTTTGATTGTTATTTTTATTTTAATGATTTTTTATTTATGAATATATGTGTGTTTTGTGTGGGGTTTGCACACAAATTCAATGCCTGCCAGGGTAAGAAGAGAGCAGTGGATCCTCTGGAGTTGGAGATGCAGGCAGCTATGAGCGGCCTCTCGTGAGTACTGGGAAACTAGTGGGTCCTCTGCCAAAACAGCAATCACTAACCACTGAGTCTCTGCTCCAGTCCCTCAGTGATAATTTTATTCAGTGATAAGTGGTAACTATTGGCTCTGTTTCCTAGGAAAAGAAGATACATTCAAGGAGTAAGAAGTGTTTTTCTTTTGAATAAATGTGAATCATAATGAAATACAGTTTGCTAAAATTTTGACCTACATCACCGAGATCAAGTAAAATACCTCTATGTAGCAAGAAATATACATAGCTGGCTTCTTCACAGTTGCCTGGTGCACGATATAAGAAAAAAAGAAGTAGTCATAACAATAATAAATGGACTTTTACCTATATTTTGATGAGAAGATATAGATTAGTAAAAATGAATACATTAATGAAACACTTTTATCTATGAAAGAATTCTGCTTATAATGATAGAACAAAATTTACCGGTCCAAACTTTTAAAAGCTTTCCTTGCAATAATATATGGGACATTGATGAATACATTTTGCTAATGAACACTTTTCAATTCATAAACATGGAATGAAATTTGTAATTTTGTATCAAGTCAAATTAGAGAAGCTCATTAAGTCTGCAGAATCAACATCCAGTCTTGAATAATTCATCAGCTGTTTAACGCATTTGCAAAAATGCAAATTCATTTTATTACTGAGTTCCATTGATTTATTTATTTCTTGTTTCATAGAAGGATTATATTTTTCCAATGCGAGACTCCAGAAGTTTAATTGTAAAGTGATTAACATGGAGCTTTATCTAATTAAATCAACAAAAGGAGACTGAGAGTGACAGCAGGCGAGGTGCACAAATTAAGGAACTGTCCCGCTGAATTAAACAGAGTGAGTTTGCCACAGAAGAGCTCTCAGACTGTCTGAACGCTGTGACAACAACAGAAAGGAAACGGGATCTTTGGGCATTACAGACAGCAGACACACAGCCGCTTTGCCGTTAATCCCCTCATCTACAACTTTTAACAATTAGAAAGGATTTATACAATGTGTCTGTTAGGCTGAATAAGAATGTGATAAAGTCAAAATTTTTGTCTCAGCGAGTTAAGCGGTCTCTCAGAACTGAGTAGAGATAAGTGTTCAGTCGCACGCATGGCGTTCTATGGACTACATCCCAGCATTCAAAATCAGGGGTCTCGGGAAGTAGTAAGTCTTACCACGCAGAAAGAATAGCCAGGGTCACCTTCATTTTATTTGTGAATCATTAAAAGATGAGTGATTTACATTTGTTCTAGTATATTTCAATTAGTTTCCCTTAGTAATTTTCCTACATATAATCTTTTGCCATGTCTTGCTGGTCTTTATGTGGAATGTTATGACTTAGGTGTAATGGACAGACGTCACTCTTGCCAGCAGAGGTTGCAACAATACTAGCAATCCCTCAAATCTTTATGTGAATGAAATAGTACTCCTTAATTCAAAATATAAACACAATTAGCATGTTGAAGATGTCTGAATAAAATGAGCATTTTTAGATGAGTTCTTCAAATTTATAGATATTGTCAAAAGATTTTCTAAATAATAAGGAGAGTGTACTTTGTTCACTATACCATCATGTTCTAGACAAGTGATTTTTTTCAACACATTTATTTACATTTGTGCGCATGGTCAACTAATTCCCACAGGTCCTCTGCCTAATATTCATATAAGGTACTTAGCATGAGGATATCAATTGATATTATTATTCTCAAAATTATTTATTTCTACCTGACCTCAATAAAGAATGATTTTGTTTTTCAGTATGAATTTGAAGAACAAGGAATCAAAATTTGGCAGTGGAAGCTGATTGAGCCCTGGCAATAATTTTTTCAGTGTCTGTGCCCTACAACAACAGGAAGCGTGAAGCACATTAACTGTAAAGGAGGCCACTGCAGCATCTGACATTATTAAGTAGTACCATGTCATGCCTACAAAGTGCATTTCTCCAATTCCTGAAGTTTCAAAGTGGCCATCTGAAATATAAGTTGAAATTCACTCAATAAGTTTTTCTTTTATGTTGCAAGCTTTTTATTGTTCAAAGCAGCAAAATAATATAAAAGTTAAAATGAAAAGATTCAATATTTTATTTTTTAAATTTTTTATTTAAGTTTTCTTTTCATTTTACATATCAACCACAGTTACCAACCACAGTTCTCCCTCCCTCCCGTTTTCCCACTGCCCCCACTTTCCCTCCACCCAACCCCTCATCCACTCAGAAAGGGTAAGGCCTCTCATGGTATATTGACAAACTCTGGCATACCAAGTTGAGGCAGGACCAAGCTCCCCCTCCCCCAACCTCAAGTATCAAGGCTGAGCAAGGTATCCCTCCATAGGGAATGGGCTCCAATAATGCAGTTCATCCAGTGGGGTTAAACCCTGGTCCCACTGCCAGTAGCTCCACAGACTGTCCACGCCACACAACTGTCACCCACATTCAGAGTGCCTAATTCGGTCCTATGCAAGTTCCCCAGCTATCAGTCCAGAGTCAGTGAGCTCCCACTAGCTGGGGTCAACTGTCTGTGGGTTTTCCCATCATGATCTTGACCCCTTACTCATATAATCCCTCCTCCCTCTGAAAAGATTCAGGATTTTCTGTTTGAACATTTTTACAGTTTACTAAGCTTCCTCCAATTCCTAGTTCAGTGGAAATACATACTTTCAAATTTATATCATAAAATATAATATGGTATTAAAATGAGATTCTAATGCATTATGTTTAAATGCTATTAAGTACCAGAAAAATAGAATGAAGTAAATAAATAAATATTAAGATCCCTGGGTTTGAATGAGACAACCCAAATTTTAAATGTTATTTTTTAATAGCTAAAGAAATAATAATGTTTCTCGGTATGATGGCTAGTCTTATTTATAAACTTGACTTAGTCTAGAATCATATAAAACCCTAGCTGCAGGGCATTCCTATGAGGAGTGTTTGTTTGTTTGTTTGTTTTTGTTTTAGTCAGATTATCTAACATAAGACCATTGCCCTAAATCTGGCCAGCACCTTCTGTTGGCAGCCTACATAAAAGGACATGGAAGAAGGAACTTTGCTTAACCTGCCCACCCTCTCTCTTGCTGGCTAGTCTATCTATCCTACCGCTGAGCCATTCCTTCATTGTACAGAACTGAGTTTAGTCTTCTCACCTGAGTAGCAGCTTCAAGGAATCCTCCAGGACTTCACTGACCGTTTGGGACTGCTGAGACATCCAGATTCATGAACTGAACAATTACCGGATTCTCAACCTTTCAGGTGTGAGTCGGCCATTGCTGACTGACTAACATTTCAGGTGTGAGTAGGCCATTGCTGACTGACTGGGACCACATCATAAAGGCAGGTTCTAGTTGGTAAACTCCACATATATGGTGTACATGTATGCTTCAGTTTCCCAATTCAGCTACTTCAGAGAGGTCCAGCTAATATCCTAATATCCCAGGCCTGGGATGACTTGTTCCAAAGTTCTCATATGAATCTCTCTGTTGAAGCCACTTAAAGTTCTTTATATGCAGAGGAGTGAAATGTGCAGGGCACGGCTGTAGGTCAGACCATCTGCCAATTTCATAATCTTCGTTCATAAGGGGAATGCATGAACAGTAATTATTTCATGCAATTTTTGAAGTGAAATTAACTATGAAAAGTTAATGAGAAAAGTAGTTGTTAAAATATCTATCACAGAATTTGTACCTGATTTTTTTATTTGTTTTTGTGTGAGGCACAAAAGACTTTCTACTGTTTTCTTATGTTTTACATTTGACAAAAGAAGGTGTTCTAGCATTTCACGTTATATCAAAATTCTGTTAACTTTGTATTATTAATGATATTTTGTTATTGTCAATTTGTTTCATCTTTAATCACGAATGAAAGCCACGCTGTGTTCTCTTGTATAGTTGGAAGATACTCAATGTGTTTACCTAAAAGGGGTATTTTCCTGAACCATGTGTCCTAATGGCAAGACCTGGAGAAGGCTCTTAAGTGAACACTTGCCTCAACTCAAATCACAGAATAGAATGCTTTTGTTAAAATAAAATGAACTAATGTTTCCTTGAAATGATTATTTTAAAATGATCCTTTTATTTGAGAACTTACCATTCTAAAATGAACAAGCTTTGCATGTTACAATACAGTTTGGTTTTTGCAGGACTCTGTGAAAAGGCAGAAGCAGTATGATTTGTACAGCAGATATTTTCTTCATATTTTTAAAAAGGTAAACACCATAGTACATTTGATAATAATTATAAGAGGCAAATCTAATTTTATTTGGACACATATTTGAGAAAAGTATCATGTTTTGGCAAAGGTAAATCATGTCCATTGTTCATAAATTTTTTAATGACAATAATTATTTTCTGTTTTATAGTGTAAGACTGAGATTTAAATAGTAATTAGTTTAATTAAGTTCCATAAATTGACTAAAATGCAACATTTTAATAATATTAATATATAATATAGCAACAGTCAGCTCAAATATTCAAGTTACCATACAGAGTGGGCACATTTCAGTTCTTTCTTACTGTATGTCTGTCTTTACAGAAAACAAAATAAAAGTTAATTCTCTATAAATAATTGAGACACTTCTCTCCCACCACTTTCTCCTTCTAACTTTGCTTGAAGACCTATTTCCTCTTGTGAGTTAAATACTTTGTGATTTTTCACTTAGTCACTTATTTACAAAAGCCTTTGATATGGATAATAAAGCATTATCTTTAAAACTGCATTTCCCTTTAACACATATTTATCATAAATTCAAATCTGTCTATTTACTCCCTATTTTTTTCTAAACTTATAATCACAGCACTTATTCCACAAAGTCAATATATCAGATCATAAAAACATTCAGCCAGAGTGAAATCTGAGTTAAGATATATATTATTGTTCCTGTGTGATTAACGATGAAAACCAAATGAGGGAAATACATCATTATCTGGTTAAGTGTAGTTTATTTATATTAGCTGATTACTACAGAAATATTTTATTGCAATGTGCCAATTTAAAAGGAAACTTATATCTGCATTATTCCTGTAAAATAGAGAGATTATTAATTTCTTAATAAAAAGTAGTTCAATTGAATTAGAGTCTGTTAACCAGTAGAATATTATAGGGAAATATTTTTTAAAAATCACAGAAAAACTGATAAAGCATATAAAAATAATTTAATAAGGAGGAAGGCAGTCATGTTCGGAAGAGAGAAATATGGAAGGGTAAGTACTGGATGAACACTGTGTTGTAATCCCAGTGGAAAGTGACTGAGAAAGAAGATGGTCTGGAAAACAGCTGCACATTAATACCTGATGAGATCTTTCTGTTTCTTTTGACAAACCCTTATTAAGGGAGGGAAATGTGTGTCCTTGGGGTTAAGAGATGTAGCTTAGTTGGTACAACACTGGCCTAGAATACACATTGTTGTAGAATAGCACCCTGAGTGCTAACCCTAATAGCACGTTAAGTTAGGTACGATGGTGCATGTCTTCAATCCCAGCATGGAATCAAGGCAGAGCCAGGAGCATAGGAAGGTTAGGGTTGTCCTTCATATGTAGCTAGTACCAGGCCAGCGAAGAATATATGACACACTGTACAAAATAAAAATAAATGAATAAAAAATAACTATCAAATGTTCTTTGATACTTTGTGGGTTAAATGTGTAATGAATTTAAAGCAATTACTAGAATGTCTAACTAACCCAAATTACTCATGGATGTTATTTACTAATATTTAGCAGAATATAACATAGGGATCATGAATCTTACCAATCCTGGCATCCTAAAACAACAAACTATAAATAAAAACAAAGTAAATAAATCAATTAAATGATTATAGTGATAGAAATAGAAAGCATTTTTACTGAAAGGGTGTAGTCAAACAAAGAATCTGTGGCCACCATTAGACTATACCAGAAGAATCCCGAGTTACATCTTAAGTGTCTGTCCTTATACTGAAAGATGAGTGTAGTCCTCACCCTTCATCAAGGACACTTCTCTTTGCAACAGGCAGAGACTTCTACAGAAAACTACAACAAATCAAAGTGCAGAGTTGTGAAGTCCTGTCACAATGGTTACATGTACAAAACAAGTCTGCCTCCTAAGGCTCAGGGAACATTGCCTAAAATGGAAAGACATTGTAAGAGCCAGCAGGTCAGGGAGTTTGCTCTGAGATTATCTCCTAGTGATGTCACAGGCTACACCCATAAATTCTCAACAACATGAGTGCCTAGACGTGAGCTGAACAAGGGAAACAATGATAGACATGCACGCTAACATAGATGTAGGAAAGCTCAGGATGCTGCCTCCCTAGGTAAAGGACTACAAGAAACTATGGAAGGCCAAATGAGGAAGAAATAGACTTCCTCAGTTAAAAGCACATCAATCGATTATTCATCAGTAAGTGGTCATCCCTGAAAACATACATACAAGTAACAGTATACAGACCAAAAAGTTTGTATTTCTAGAATTGTGTGTGTGTGTTTGTGTGTGATAATAATTAATCAAAAAAGAGGAAATGAATTTGAAAGAAATCAGGGAGTGGTACGGAGAAGTGTTTGGAGGAAGAAGAGGGAAGTAGGGGATGTAATTATGTTACATATAATATATGTTACCTATAATAAAAGACATAATTTCAAAAAGCATGGTCATATTGGCTAAAATGAATAAAACAAATGAAACTAAATAATAGTACAGAAATCAACCAACACTTAAAAGAAATGAGGAGAATGCTCAATGGGAAAATTATAGTCTCTTCAGCAAATGATACTAAGAAAACTATAAAACCACATAAAGAAGAATTAATTTGTCCTGGCTTAGACCAACACAAAATTAAAAGGTTTTCATAGTTTAAATTGACCAACAGGTACCAAAACTATGATAACAAGCAGGAGAATGGTTCTTTGCATGTGTCTAAAATTTCAACCAAAAGAGACAAATTATGTGTAAAAGCTTCAACACAAGAGACCATTAAAATTATTCAGTACAATTTACGCATGCAAAGAAAGATTCTACAATATGTGCATTTCAAAAGTATACGAAATAAAATCCTTCCTGTGATAAAATAAGCAAATGTGAGTTCTACAGTATAAGAGTAGCCAAGGGACCTGAGCAGACATTTTCAATGCCTGATATCTATTTCAGATTTTTTTTCTCTTGAACAACTTCTCTTATATTTGAGCATAGGTTTCCTATACAATGCTTTATTTCTTCCCCAGTAAATGATGCTGGGAAGCCTTTTTCTTACCTGTCTTTATGGTCCCACATCTTCAAAACGAATTGTTTGAAAGCATTAGTTTATGCGTGGAAAGTAAGAGAAGCGTGGACTGTTGAATTCCCTGTTGACTACCTTAGATTGAAAGCCCCCAGGTATAGATAACTGTAAAAAATGAAAAGCCTCATTAAGTAGAATTTGAGAAATCTCAATATGTTGATAGTGAATAGCCTTCTAGCTCTAAATTTCTGTGTTGCTTCTTAAAGAAAAATATCTGTTGTACCCACTGCTGAACATGGCTTTAATTCTGAGCTCTCTCTTAGGAAAATCATGCTGGTAGGTTGAAATGCAGGAAGAGACTTGACCAAAGTCACTGCTTAAACAATCAGTCAACCTTGAAACTGGGATCCAAGGGCGAACACCATTTTACTAAACAAGACCATTTGTTGTCTCTTACAAAACTGAAACCATCAACCTTATAATGATGAAGTTCAGCATGAAACTGGTTCAGTTGTCTCAGCCATGTTCAAGAGACTGGGTTTATCCGGTGTCAGGCATATTCTAAAATGTAAGATAAAATTGCCTGTTCCTAATAGAAACTCTTCCTCTTGCCTCTGAAAATTCTGTAAAATGTGGAAACTATTTTGAATGATCTGAAGATATTGCATGGGCCACTTACTATCATGATCTCCTGGTTGTGGGTGCTGGGAATCAAGCTCAGTTTCTCTACAAGGTCAACAAATGCTTTCACCTGGTGAACTGACTGCAGCCCCACTTTAGGAATCTCTAAAGGCAGGTTTGGTGGTAAGATCTGTTCACAGAGTGTCCTTATTTTGCCTTCACTAAAAAAAAAAAAAAAAAAAAAAAAAAAAAAAAAAAAAAAAAAAAAAAAAAAAAAAAAAAAAAAAAAAAAAAAAAAAAAAAAGTCTTGTAAATAAGCTAGTTTTTCAGTAATTGAAATGTGTTTGAATGTTCCAAGGTCTCTCATTCTCTGTCCCCTCAGGCCTCATGGAACCCTGCAGAAGAGGAGGTGAGAAGATTGTAAGAATCAGAAGGGATGGAGGAAACTAAGGAAACAGACCTTCTGGACACAACTGGACCGATGTACTTATGAACTCATGGAGACTGCAGCAGCCTGCAAAGGTCTACGCTAGACAGGGTCCCAGCACTGGGAGAGGAAGTTGACACCAGCTCCGTTGCTAACCCAGGAGCTGTCTTTGATTGATACTTGCAAAGAAAAATTAGTTTTCTGTGATGGAGTCTCAGTGAGAATACAAACAACATAGGCCCAGGCCACATATCCAGCAGTAGATGGCTAGCATAAAAGAAAATCAATGCTTTCTTTGGAGGATTTTTGTCTCATAACTTTAGCTGTTATTACCCAGATTATATGTCTGGATGCTGCTCCAATTGGATTCATCCTCCTTAGAATACATTAACATTAGTTCTGAACTCATAATTGAATATTTTTATCAAATTTTCAAGATGTATGATCATAGGAAAAAAATCTTGCTTACTCTTTTGTTTTTGGCACTGTTTGTGTGATGGCATGCTGGCTGGGGTTCCAGACCTCCTTCAGAAACTATTGATTTTTCTCTTGGCCTTATTTCTCTCCTGTTGTTAAGATTTAATAATATCTATGATTCCATACTAGTGTATATTTACTGGCTGATTTTTTGCAAATATGTTGTTGAATCTACACAGTAAATTCTTTTGGGTACTTCAGACACAAAACTGACATTTAACATTTTTGCCAAATAACTTCTAACACAAAGTTCATTAATTTTTACACCCAGCATTTTGTCCCCATTTTTAGAGTTCTTCTAGTTGACTTTATTTTCTCAAACATGAGCCTCATATTTTTAATTTTCTCATTTTTATTGAGCTATATGTTTTTCTTCACTCAATCTCCCTCCCTCCCCTCTCCCATTCCATCCTCTCCTGTGATCCTCTCACTTCCAATTTACTCAGGAGATCTTGTCTTTTTTACCTTCCAATGTAGATCCATGTATAGCTCTTTTAGGGCCCTCTTTGTTGTCTAGTTTCTCTGGGGTTGTGACCTGTAAGCTGAATTTTCTTTGCTCTATGTCTAAAAGCCACTTAGATGTGAATACATATTATATTTGTCTTTCTGCATTTGGGTTACCTAAAATATACAAAGAACGCAAGAAATTTGACATCAAAAGAACAAATAATCCGATAGTAAATGTGGTAAAGACCTAAACAGAGAACTCTCAACAGACAAATCTAAAATGGCCAAAAGACACTTAAGGAAATGCTCAACATCCTTAGTCATCAGAAAAATGCAAATCCAAACAACTCTTGATATTCTATCTTACACCTGTAAGAATGGCCAAGATCAAAAACACTGATGACAACTTATGCTGGAGAGGATGTGGGGTAAGTTCCTCCATTGCTGGTGGTAGTGCAAACTTGTACAGCCACTCTGGAAATCAGTATACTGACTACTCAGAAAATTAGGAAACCATCTACCACAAGACCAGAAATACCACTGTTGGGCATATAGCAAAAGATGCTCAATCACACCACAAGGACATGTGCTCAACTATGCTCCTAGCAGCATTGTTTGTCATAGCCAGAACCTGGAGACAACCTAGTGTCCCTCAACTGGAGAATGGTTCACACGGTGGTAAAGAATAATGTCATCTTGAAATTTGCAGGTAAATGGATGAATCTAGAAAAAGGGCCTCAAATTTTTTTATTTGTATGTCATATAATATTTTCTTCTTACTGGATTCTTTAGCTCTTAAGCAGCAGTTCATCTTTCCTTATTCTGATGCATGTTGGTAATAAAATTCTTTCTTTGAACTATGATCCATTTCATTAGCTCTAGAATTATTTCCACGACTTTCCATCCTAAGCATTTTAGTCTATAAGTCTTCTAGAATCTATCCAGCAGACAGGACATCTGATAACATTCATGTTAAGAACATATAGGAAACTGCAGTGATGACTTTGGAACTGCTTTAAAATGACATCATTGTTAGGTTTGTTTCACTGTTGGAATTATCTGTGTTTTTATGATACTGTTTATTAGTGGAATTAATATTCCAACTATGTGATCTTTTGGATTTTAAAAATATTTACTGACAGGTATTAACAGTGGTGGAATTGCAGTATCAGTAAGTATTCAGTTTACTGTGTGGGGGGTTATTTTCCATTCCACTTGTTTCAGTTCCTTCTCTAAGAAAGGGTGGTAAGAATGCTCTTCTGTGAATAGCTGGTGTTTCTTCTACCTATATATTATTTCATTATGCGAACACTCTGAGTATTTCCTGCAAGCCATACTCATGATAATGATGACAACCCTTTCCCCAGCCCTCCACTGACCTTACAGAATTCTTATCGGTCTCTTTTGCATATTTGGTTTTGCCCAGATCCATACATCACACCAGTGACAGCTTAAGTGCCAAGTGTTTCTGTCACTGAGATTGCTTGGAACACAGTTACTCATGTCCTATAATTACACTAGAATTTCCCAGGATGCTAGGTTTTGTGAATGTCTTCCTACATGTATGGCTATATTAAAGATTTTCCATGTGAATTTATATTTACAAGGTACTTCTCACTAGTTTTCTAAATCACTAAAATTCCATCTAAGTACTAAAATAAGATGAACTTTAGGAGTCACTTCAAATTGTTTCATTTTTTACTATCACTGACTGCACATATTCTTGACATATTCTGGTAGTTTTTAATTTAAAATATTCTAAACTCCCAGGGCCAAGTTTAATGGCTTATGCAATACAACCACAAATTTCTTCATTTTTTCATTTTTCATCCAATCAATCAATCATCATCAATTTTCATTACTGAGAATTGTAATACTACGTCTGAGACTTTTCTCAGTAGTTGCAGATTAATTAGAGGATACACTTTATTTTCAATCACATAAATCAAATGTGAGAGAAAACACACATAATTCTCTCAAAATTTTGACATAAACATTAAATTTAAAGCCACAGGTTTCATGTCTCAGAAAAATCACATCATATACATTTATATACACACACGTACAAATATATAAACTAAAATATATTTTAATTTCATAGGAGAATTGCTAAATTTTATTATTTATTCTGAAGGAAATATATCCTTGATTTGTATTAAGAATATTAGCAAATAAGCTTGTATCGACCTGAGGGATTAAAATTTATCCTACCATTTTCAAATTATCTCTTTGAGTGAGTCTTTTTTCTTGGCATCTTAGACTTGACAGAGGGACTGAAGCTCAGCTTTGCCTCTTTGGCATCGCCCTCACAAAGAGACATCAAGCCCCCAGCTTCTGTGAACTGCAGAAAAATATGTGAGTGGCAAACAGTTCGCTTGTTGAACCTGAGCAAAGACGTCCCCCCGCCATCAGAACTGTAAGGAGAAACATTTCAACTTCTCTAAGTCCCAGGAGAGCAGGAGGGTGCTCATGAAAATGACAGTCTTGTCCATCTTTCCCAGAAAGCAAAGAAAAGCTGACACCCAGGATAGTGAAGTGTCTGAGCAAAGAAAGCATCAACACAGCTATAAATTCACACACAAGTTATGGTTTTTATGGTGGTATATTTTTTAACTCACATTGTTTTATTGGTCCTTCTCCTGTCTTATCTGTGTGACCCTCTTCTCCTGGTACCTCCCTTTTCTCAGTAGCCTCCTCTTTGTGTGCAGGTGACAGGAATATTACTAGGATTTCCACTCCCCTGTCTCCCATAAGATCTCTTTCTTCCCCCTTCCATCAGCCTTTACAGTTTCATGAACTATAATGCCCACCCATACACACAAGCACAAACAAAAATATATGAGCTTTATGCCAGAGGTAAAAAGTTGAATTTATATTTCTGAGCTTATTTTTCAATAACATAAAATTTCAAGTTCCATTCACTGCACCGATTATGCCATAATATCACTGTTCTTTAAAGGTACATAAAATTTCATTTTGTTTGTGCAATTTATTTTATTTATCCATTTTTCTGCTGGTGGACATTGAAGTTGGTGCCGTTTGTTTCCATCATGAACAGTGCAGCTACAAATATGATTATTCAATTATCCCTATGGCGTGGTTTAGGAGTCTTTTGGAATATCCTCAGAGGTATTACAGCTGGGTTGAATTGTATTTCCATATTTAGCATTTTTGTGAAACTCCATAGTATCTGTACCAATTTATATTACTACCAGGAGAGAAAGATTTCTCTGTCCACATATCCTCACCAGAATGTCTCACCACTCATTTTCTAAATCATAGCTAGTTTAAATTAGATAAGATGGAATCTTTAGATTAATTTTACTTTTCATGTCTCTTATTTATAAAAATATAGACACTATAAGATAGAAGGGTCTCCCTGACTTATGGATTGACGATATTTTTAAAACGTCTAGATTATCAAAAGTGGTCTTCAGGTTCAATGCAACCCCCATCATAGAATTAAAAAAATACCCTAGAGTTCATGTAGAATTATGAAAGCCTGAAAATAGATAAAGCAATCCTAAACAGAAAGAACACAACTGAAGACATCACAATACATGACCTCAAATTCTAATACAGAGCCATAGTGACAAGAACAGAATGATGCCAGAACAAAATAAGTATAACAGACTAGTGATGAAATACTTATCAGAAGTACTGAAGAGGTGGTTTAGCTTAATTAAGAGAACCTGAATTCAGTATCTAGAATGCAAGTTGAGTGGTCACAGAGACCTGTAACTCCAGTCCCTTTCAGACCTCTGTGGATACACACACATGTGGCATACACTCAACACAGATCCATATACATGTACAGGGATAAAAATAAAGTAAAGGTTAACAATTCATGCCTCAGCAATAAGAATAGCATCTTCAAGAGATGATAGAAAACTTAAAGATACTTACAAGAGAATTTAGTTAGAGATTTATTTCTCATCTTCCACAGAAATCAGTTGAAACTGGGTCAAAGACCTGAAATTCAGGACTTGAAATGATGGAGACAATATAACATCTAGATATCTTATGGTATTAAGTAAAAATTTCTAGTTTCAGGAATAGGCTACATTGTATTGAGCCACTGGCCAAAGCACTCCTCTAGAAATCCCCAAATATCACAGGCTTTTGTCAAGGCTGCTGACTACTCTCCATAACCTTGTGGCCAAGCCTTATTGCTGAAGAAATTACTTACTTATATTATTGAACATGGAGAAGTCAAGCTGTTTGCCTAACTAGAAGCTTCACCCTTATTTACAGTATTCACAGTGATAGATGACACTTTGCTCCTTACCAGAGGAGAAGGGTCATTGATCATCAGTATCACCTCACCAAAAAGTAAATTCTTTGACCTACAACAAGAGCTACGGGCAAACTATACTAGTACAAAAGAGATACAAATGCTGTTAGAGTACCCAACTACTTGTTGATTGGATTTAAGGCTTCTTCCAAGAGATAAATGCTAATGGTCAAGAATTTTAGCTGACAATGCTAAAATAGTCAAGAACATGAGTCTAGATGAGGCATGTGTCTAGTGGGAAATCTACTGCTATTATTCTACTAGAGAACATAGGAATAAAATGACTTCGAATGTTATATTGGAATATCCATAGATCAACGCCTTACTCAACCCACATCATAGAAGCTTCTTCTTACAGCAGGTGGTAAATTATAAGGTGCTACACAACTGGCTATTGTGCAGAAAGACTTTGGAGCATTCAGCCCTAAATGAGACATCTCTGTCAATCCCCTCTGCTCATGGATTTTGAAAGTTTGTAAAAGTCAAAGGTGCTCAATGAATCCAGGGAAATTGCATCTTCCAATTACAGCAGGACAGATAAGCCTATGAACATAGAGATTGTGACGGTGTTCATAAGACCTGCATAGGTTCAAGTCAATTCAAATCCCAGCACTAATAAGGGAAAGTGAACACAAAGTCCAGCCTCTAACAATGACATTACTATTGTAAACTGTTGGGAAAGAGAAAATAGGGTTTTTTTTCCCCAATAGATAGATCAATCACACCCCATATCATGGTCCGTGCTCAAGACGACTTGACCAACACACAAGGGACTCTAGTTGCTTTTTCTTTTTCTTTTTGGGTAATCTTTGTGTGTGTGCTCTTATTGCTTCATTATTTATTTTGTCTTACTGATTTTCTTTCTTTGTTCTAGCTAATGTTTTGAATTTATTTTTTATATTTTTGTCTGTTGTCATTTATCTTGTATCTTTTTGAGAGAAAAAGAACAGGAAGTTTGTTGGTTCTGGGCATAGAGAGGAGTTGTAAGCATTTGGGAAGGAGAAAGAATGTGATCAAAACTACTGTGTGAAAAAATATGTTCTAAAAGCTGAAATAAAATCATAACAACTATCAATATGTTTTTATATGTTTATTTGTGTGCATGTGTATGCATGTGTGAGTGTGCATGTGTGTGCACACACTCGTGCACACAGGTATGGATGGCTGTGTGTGCTCAGAAGTCAGAAAAGGATGTCAGATTCATTGAATCTGAATTTACAGGTGTTTGGGGACAGCTTGGTTGTTATGTGGATCTAGGATCTGAACTCAGTTCCTTATAATGAAACGGTAAAACTTCTTAACTGCTAAGCCAACTCTTCACCCTCAGTTTGATTAGTGTTTCATTTAAATGCAGATAATACAATTTTCATTTAGGGTTAATATATTATAAGTGATAAAATTTCTCTGAGAATCAGTGTATAGGGACATGGAACATCAATGTCTACCTCTTCGATATCATGTAGAGAATGAGGGCCAGGAAGTAAAAGTTGGTCAAAAACAGGAGAGGGTAACCTGTTCAGTCCATTATAAAAAAGGTTCAATGAGACAATGCTAAGGAATTTCCAATGGTAGGGTAAACTTCAGCCCCTAGAAGTGCTCTGGCTTCTACCCATGTGGCATCATCCTGATGCATCAGATCTAGACATGATCTGCACTAGAGCTATCAAAGTAGTGCATAAAAGAATTTCCTCTAAAAAATTCTAGCACCTTAACTAGGTAACAGTATCCATTTCTTGTTCAGAGTTTTTCTAGCCAACTTTGGGATGGCATTCATCCTTTATTTCTTCACTGAACCAGAGTAGACATATTAATTATGATAAAATGAGACTTCAGTATTAATCCTGAACATATTCCTTAGCTTTATTTTAATATGTGAGTGGAGTGAGGGTCTGTTTTAAAATATTTCTAGCAGTCTATCATTCATAGCAATTAGCCTTGGGAGAGGTCTGTCATTGAAATAAGATTGGCAGCTCTCTCTGAAACAAATGCAGTTAATTCATGCGCGTGTGCCCACAGTTCTCCTTTCCACCCCCTGCTCAGTTCCTAAGACTTGTTAAGCACAGTCATTAAGGGTGGATGATTCTCACAAAGGGTGAGTTCTCATCTCTGTATGTGCAGATCAGGTTTTTCTGGCTGACAGCATGGCTGTCCCTTCTTGCTTCTCCATTTGACACAAAGATGATTTAACTCCTTTAAGCCTTAGTGAATCATCATATGGGTGCACCCACCCACCACAGCAACAGCAGGAACATTGTGTGGCTCTACTGAATGTTATGCAATCTGTCTCATTCAACCTTCTCTGTTACAGCAGTTTCTGAGCACAGCTGTGTGTAAATGCAGCATTCCTAGTGACAGACTCTCCCTTTGCTCTCTGCATGCTCATAACCCATTTCCAAATGAAAGAACAAGCTCTCCATTTTCTTTGGGTGCCTCTGTATGACTTCATACAGATAATGCACACATCCTAGGATATCTTTTAGCTCATGTAGACACAGTCATGCTATTTGAGAACAAAGCAAAGGTTCACTGTAGGTTTTAGGAAAGAACAGACCTTTGGCATGAGTTTTTCTATGGCTTCCCATACAGGTGATGGAAGATTCTTGAGGATGTTAGAATGAATCAAGTCATTCTGTTTATAGATGCCTTCTTCATGTTTTGGAGAAACCAAACACATTTTCTTCTTAACATAGTGGTTTTTAAAAATTCTGCTAAGGATACCAGGCAATTGCATATATATATATATATATCCTAAAATAAATAGGCTAAGCCTCCCTTCATTTATTTTTGAGACATTGTCTTTCTCAGTTGTCCATGCTGGTCTGAAACTTGTGATCCTCTTGCCTCAGCCTCCCCAGTGTGTTGGAATTACAGGCATTCCACCACCATGCCTTGATCTCACCAAAATACTTAAGGTCATAAATTTTCAAACCGGGATAGATGTCTAACAAAACACACTCTGTGTTTTAATTCTCCTGCAGGTTACAAGCAAGCAGGTGATGTGTGTTCTTTTTTGGTCATAATTATTGGCTCAGAGTGCACAGCTGTATTGTAATGTTCCACCTCCCATCCTTTTACTTTCTAAATTTCAAATTCACTTGTTGGAATTGTTTTGTTTTACTTGATCAACTCTCTCTCTCTCCCTTTCTCTCTCTCTCTCTTTCTCTCTCTCTCTCTCGTATGTGTTTACATGTGTGTGTTAATAGCATTCTTTACTTGAAAAGAATTATCCCCGGAGTAATTATAAAACTCTAGCTAAAAGTTTTTTTCCTGTAGTAACATTGACTAATAAGTATTGCCTTTTACACTGATCTTAATCAGAAATGTGTAATAGCCCAATTGAAAATAAAATGACAGACACTTCAAAGGATAACGAACCATCTATTTTAAGAATGAGAATGATTGTTACTCATGACTAACCAAGAAAGCTACAGAAGACTTTCACATAGACATGATTAGTCTCCAAATAAGAGCTAAGAAAGTCCTAGCTATATTATTTGTCTGGCTATGAAGCCTGAACAAGTACCTTCACTTCTTCTCATTCCACATACTATTTGTAGCTAGAATATTTTTTACACGAACATCTATGCATCAACATTATCAAAGGTAGCAGTACACACCTGTTGTCCCAGCTGCTCTGGAGACTGAGACATGAAGGTCACTAAAGTCCAGAAGTTCTGTGCTGTAGTGTGACATACTGATTTGATGTCCTAAGTTTGTTATCAACATGGTGACCATAGGGGAAAAAAAGAACTACCAGGTTACCTAAGGAGGGGTTGACCAAGGTTGGTAGCAAACTCTCCTGCTAATTAAAACATTATCAACTTGATACAGCACTTTGTAATAATTTATGTCTGTCAGTTCAGGAGATCTAGCATTAAGGGTGCTTAATTTTACTGTGGTGCCCTGTTGCCTTGCTTGTGTCTTCAGGGTTGCTCCTGGGAGAGCTCTGGCAGCACAGACACTTTCTGAATCCAATGGTTCCCTTGCCATGCATGCTGTTCTTGATGAGGGACCCACTTCTTGTGTTGTTCAAAGTCCACTCCAAGCATATCCTTTTCTTCCATGACTAAATCATGTATGCATTGTTGGGTAGATGGTACTCCTGTTGTCCTTTGCTCTTCTCCCTGTCATCAGTTTTCCTTTTTACTAGTGTTAATGTTCATGTTATCTCTGCTATCCCTATCTCTGCTATAGTGAACT
Source organism: Ondatra zibethicus (assembly GCA_004026605.1). Lineage (NCBI taxonomy): Eukaryota > Metazoa > Chordata > Mammalia > Rodentia > Cricetidae > Ondatra > Ondatra zibethicus. Next base: position 23,198 of record PVIU01006451.1, read on the forward strand.
ATACTCAGTTTGAAATGGGTCACAACATCAGTACACTCCCAATCCCCAAAATATAAATCTGCTGTCCTTTCAACTGTTATGCTTGATTACAGATAGCAGAAATTCTTACTGTGATGATCTAGACAACTAGTTGTGCTTGCTTCTTAGAAGAGGAGCATCATATTGAGGGAGGTAACCAAGACCCAGAAAGACAATTATTATATGTACTCACTCATAAGTAGTTTTTAAACATAAAGCAAAGAAAACAGCTACAAATCACAATCCCAGAGAACCTAGACAACAAGGAGGACCCTAAGAGAGATATACATGGATATAATCTACTTGGGTAGTAGAAAAAGACAAGATCTCCTTTGTAAATTGGGAGCATGGGGACCTTGGGATAAGGATGAAGGGGGGAGAGGAAGGGAGGGGAACAGAGAAAAATGTACAGCTCAATAAAATCAATTTAAAAAGGATAGGAACAGGCTGATTATAACTTGCAAAGTGAAGCTGCTCAGTCATAGATTTAGAACTGTTGGCTGCATTTGACTTTGTCCTCAGCCTTAAGTGTCTGTGGTTTTACTCTCTGTTCACTTGATTACCAATGCTCAGTTCACAGAGCATCACAGTTATCCAAAGGTGGTCTGCTTTGTTCTTGACTACATGGCTTCTTCCATCTTTACCCTAAGTTTTCTGGCATAGGCAATCTATTGTTTCTAAACAAGTCACTGGTTATATGGATCACAAACTTTTGGCTAAACAAGAAAAATAAGAACAAAAATCGTACTTCATTGGATGGAAAGTACAGTACCAAAGCCTTATGAAGGGGGTATTTCCTAAAATCATCATCCAGGAAAGTGTTCCCAGCATCTACAATAGTCTGTGGATAGAAGAAAATGACAAACCCCAGGGCAGCGGTGGAGACACAAGTCACAAAAGCGCAACTCAGTAATGAAATTGCACCCACCTACAGTGTTTACCCACAAATCCTGTTGGCTGCATGTGTGCATCTTATTCTATGTATATACTTACATACACATGAATTAATTATACTTATGTATAGAAATATATACATTATATTATATATATCAACTTTGTACTCGTATACTTTGTATGAGTTTACTATATATATAGTATCTATGTATATGAACATGTATTTATATGTGTGTGTAGTTATGTAGTTCCTTCTGATGTTTTCAATAAAAAATAGAATATATAGAAAATAATACTTTTAAATAAATCAAATTGATAAATTACCTCAAAATCTTAAAATGTGCCTAGCTCTAAGTAACAACAAAGACTTGAGGACTTGTTTTCAACAAGCAAATGGAAAAATGACAAGAGAAAACCACTTATTTTTGTCCCACAGAGATGGTTTGTTTGCAGGTAGAGATTGTTTATTTGCTGTTTTATCTGAACAAACTCCCATTGTTCATGGAGCTTAAGGAGTGATTATGAGGCTCTCTACATACAGAGCAGGGAAGGAGCAGCTTGTGAGTTTGGAGGGCAGGGAGGGGAATGCTAATCGATGCTGGAGTTTATACAGCTACTGTGTGCCACAGCCTTAGCATTCAGCAAGGTAGGTGGCATTATACTTAATTATTTATCTTTGCATACTAAAAATGAGACAAATCATTTAAAATAAATTGCCACAAATAGCTGCTAAATAATAGCTCTGGAATGCATACAACAGCAAAAGATTTTATTTTGAAAGTATTCTCTGAGGCTCCTGCTGTGGACTTTGGGAAAATAAAGCAACAACTAGCTAAATGAGATACATTACAAATCAGTGTGAACCACTGCTATGCGTATATATTTTATATCAGGAGAACAGAATAGTTTAAGTTCCAGGCATATTTTTTTAAACTACATTACAATAAAACAACCTAACAAAATTGTCTGAGGAGGAAAGAAAATTATTTTGTAGCTTAGAGGTTTCATTTTAAATAAAATTTAGGATAAGACCTGTAGGTCAGTATTTAGATAAACAAATGGAGAGAAAAGTACCAATAGAAAAGCAAATGAATGAATGCAAGGTAATTGCTTGATATTAAGAAGCCTTAAGCTTACACCCATGTATATGGTTTTCCTAAGTATTGTAATGGTTATGATTAAAGGACACAGGTGACAATCTGATTCTGACTGTACTTGCCAATGGCAGTGTACTAATTAGAGTAAAAAAAAAAAAACACAACAGTTTCGTCACATGAAAGCCGATCAACAAGTGGAAACCAGGGGCTTTACCACCATCCTTATACCATTCTCAATGGTCTATTCTTGAAGCTTAGGAATCAGGTATTTCGGGAAGTAACTGATATCATGACAGAGAATCAAAGATTCAGTCTCCATTATAGGTTAAGTTTATTTTAAAACAAATAATTAAATTAAATAAAAGCCTTCATCTATTTCATCTACCTCTCCATTAACTTCTGAGGAAGACCATCATTTTCTATTTCTAGAGAAACAGCAGATCAAACAAGAATCAATGGTGCTAAAGCGTAATATATTAGGTGTTAATGGAACATTAGATTAGATTTTTACAGAAAAACACAATAAACATACTAAGCCAATTACCTAAAAATTCACTGATAAGTGATTCCATCCAAGAGGCAGTACAAGACAATACATTGAGGGAACTACCGAGATTTAAAAAGTATTTAATAAACACCAAGAAAGAGTAGTATCTGAGCTCTAATTAACACATCAATATGCATGTTTTCCATAGCTTCAAGGCCTTAAACAAAGATTACATACTTGATAATATGAAAGTATTACTGTTAATAATTGCATTGTGATTTTTAAAAGTTTTTAACATCTAGTAGTTTAAACATCTAGAAATTGCCAAGAAATATTTCAATGGATTTTAGAGAGCACAGTACATAGGGAAAATCACTTGTGATTGCTAGCTATTAAAGTTAGCATGGGGAGTCCCACGCGCTTGGGCATTCTTTTGAGCTAGTGGGTTGCATTCTCACTTCTCAGCCTGTGAAAGTGGCTGTGTGGCATTCTTATCATGGCACTTCTAGCCTGGCATTTCTTGTGTGACATTACTGTGCAAGCATTCCTGCAGGGCATTCCTAGCATGGCAGCCCCTGACTAGCAGAAAGTCTGCTGGTGTGAGTCAGTTTCTCTGTCTAATCCTTGCGCATCTACCTATTCCTTCTCTCCCTCTGGAGATCATTGGCAAATAACATTACACAATTAGATTATGAGTGTCACAGCATTAATATTCATCATTAAAACCCCAATTTTAATTTAAAATGGTGTGCCTGGGAACCTTGGTAGTGGTGGGAAGAGAGCTGGGCACTTTGGGGTTGTTTTGGGGAAGCTTTTTTGAAGAGGCTGACTAATGGACTAAATAGGAAACTTAGGATAGCAAGCACAGATCTGTGATGATTCTAAGGGTTTTATCTTAATTACAGGAGTCCTTTCCTTGTCAGTGTGATTTCTAGAAATGGTAGCTTGTTTGGGTGATCTGATGATGGCAATTCCTGCAGAGCATCCAGGCTGGGGCTTTAAGAGGTTAGGATGATAAGTCATCATGTGGACAAATGGGGAGTCAGAGAAAGTTGAATACAGCAGTATCTAGAACATAGATTCTATGTAAGCTAGGTATGAACTGGGTTAATTAAACCAAAAATGCTACGGTACCTGAAGGCATAAGTCATAAAACAATCCCACACCAGTTTGGAATTGTGATTAATAAAATGGTTATTTATTTAAAGGGAAAAACTTACAGATCACTGTCCCAGACAACAGCCCTCTGCACGATCAGGAACGAATTCTAACAGCCGGAAGCCAGAAGCAAGAGAGAGCACACGGCTACCGCTGCTTTTTAAAACTAAAGAGACCACGCCCCAGTGGGCTGCTATCTTAAAGACTATTGCCTGAAGGAGCAGAAGTAGCTCCTGCAGCACCTCCCCTTTTGTTTAAGTAAGAGAATTCCAAACCCAATACAAAACAATATACATTAGGAACAGATATCAAGTATAAGATTAGAATTACAATCAGCATAAACAATATTAAGCAAGGAACATATGCTAAAGGTTTTAATAAACATTCTATCCTAAGAAGTCTAAGTCTTGTATTGGAGATGGCTTAGTTAGATCATAAAAGGATAGTAACTATGATTATCTAATCTTCAACCCTATCGAAGGCCCAAGAAGGGAGATAATATTACTTGAGCAGGCAGGAAGTACAATCAAATAGCTTCTAAAGCGAGTGATATATGACAGAGACAATTAGCTACCTGAGCAATCACCCAAAGTCTCATTTTGCAACATTGAATCGACCAACTTTGGCTATGGCCTAGAATAACTGACATACCATTTTCAAAGGCAAGAAATTATTCAAAACCATCTTACCCTATCTTGGCAAGATTTGACAGTACTGTTTATCCATTTCTGGATATTATATCTTGTCAGTAGTTGATGTATGGGCATTTCTTTGCCCAAAGGCCAATTTTTGCCAAGAAGAAAACAGGCTCCAAGTGTAGTGCCTTTGGTGCTCAACATTCTCTCAGGAATAGATCGGTGCTGCCAGGAGCAATTATGTCTCATGTCAACAAAACCCTAAGTTATTTAAATGCCATGTTCCACAGATCTTTGAAGTAGTTGAAGATTATCTATCTATACAGAATATGTATCTAAAGAACCTGATTAGTCTAGCTATAAGTATGACAAACATAGATTACTATTGATCTATAATTCTTAATACCTATCTAACTTAAAGACTAAGACAATACACAACTGTGCAGTAAATGAGGACAATGACCTCCAAATGTGAACAATGTACAATATCTTGATCAGAGGCAGAAATGTACACTGCAATATGGTAAATATACATATGTATCAATACATAAAAATGTTTTAAACAGAGGTAGAAGCATGCATGCATACAATATGCAATATAATTTAACCTTGTATCAATATACAAGAATCTATACCAATGTAATTATCTGTAAACAATAACTCACAAATACCAATCTATTATCCCATCATCCAATTTTTCCTCTTTTTTTTTTCAAAAAGGTCCCTGAGCTTACAAAATTCCTCCCCCAACTGTATACCAATTATAATCAACCCCTAAAATGATGTCCCTAATCCTGAGGACAATCTTTGCTGGGAGAGGGGACGTCGTCTTCTAAAATTACTTCCAGCTGTCATGGGGACGACGTTCTTTCTAGGGGATCCTGTGAAAATAAAATGATGATTACATTTCAAGATTAATGTCTGGTAAGATTGCAAATAGTCTCTGAGTATTTTGTGGAAGTCTGGCCAAAACGTTGTAAAAGATGTGCACCATTTCAACTAACCAAGTTGGAACTATCTTATGCAGCTGGTACCAAAACAGGTCTTGTAGTAGTGCTATCAGAGTCATGACGTCATATCAACCAGGTGGAGTTGTTGTTATGGGGCCCCATCTTCTTCCTGGAAACTTCAAAGATTACTGCAGGAAAATTCATTGTTCATTGTAGAAAACTTAAACATTACTTATATAGACATATACAGACATATATATTCAATGAAAGGTATGATAAAGACACAAATAGATATGAAGAAAAGAAAAGATATTTTCTAAATACTTTTTTCTTTCTGTCTCACATCAAACAGCTCTTGACATGAGATAGAAACTCTGGGTTTTTTCTTTTAACAACATGCTTGGATTTAAAGAAGGACAGAGCCATTGTCCAACTCTAAAACCAGCTCTATATATTCATAAACATATACATACATATGCATATATATAAATGTATATATTGTATCATTTGTACTTACGAACCATATTTGATTTTCTTGATGATCCTTATTGGATAGTTATTTTTCTTGAATTTTTGAAGATGAGTATTTTCCTGCAAAGACAAGAACAGAACCCTGCCCCCATCCTAAATGCTTTTCTTACCTCCTGTATGGTCATCACCAGTGTGGACGAGCTGTCATTTCTCTGTTTCAATAGGTTTCTCCTTTTCAAAGCAAATCTTTATTAATTTTGATGGCATCCATAATTTTTCATCTCCTGATCATCTCCTCATCAGCCATAGCAGGAAAATAGCTGCACCATTTTAAAATGCCAGCTTTCTGGGCCGTCCTGCCAGGGCAACTCTGACTCTTTCAGGCAGGCAGTCCAACTACTATGAAGCATTTGAGTGTGGTTTCTGAGCACCCTACAGCAGCTAGCTTGCTGGCAGGGACCTTGAAATGCCATAGAGTTGTGGCAGTGAACACGGCTCTGGCTGGTACCTCAGCTGGAGGCTGGAATCTCATAAAGCTAAAAATGGGCTGGATCCAGTCGGCAGAGACACGACTTTAATCCTCTAAGTATTACTTGGCAAATTGCAGACTCATGTGGTTAGAAAGGAAGAGATATACAGTAAAGAGAGATTTAAAGACAAAGAAAACCTCTAAATGGTTTACACTGTGTTAAAAATATATGCAAGAAAAAGATTAAAGTTGGTAAAGTAAAAAACAAAGAAAGAGAGTAGTTGGGTGTGGTGGTACACACCTTTAATCCTAACACTTGAGGCAGAGGTAGATTGACCTCTGTGACTTCAAGGTGTGGTATCACACACCTTTAATCCCAAAGCTTGAGAGGCAGAGGTGGACAGATCTCTGTGAGTTCAAGGTGTGGTAGCACACACCTTTAATCCCAGCACTGGGAGGCAGAGACAGACAGATCTCTGCGAGTTCAAGATATTCTAGCACACACCTTTAATCCTAGCACTGGGGAGGCAGAGACAGGCAGATCTCTGTGAGTTCAAGGATAGCCTGGTCTACAGAGGGAGTTCCAGGACAAAGACACACAGAGAACCTGTCTCAAAAAGCCAAAAGTTAAAAGTAAAAATAAAAGAAATAGAGGTTAAAATAAAGCTGCATAAAGATAGAAAATACACAGAGAATCTTGATACTGTATGCTATTATGCTCTCTTTGAATTGTTTGAATGCTGAGGAAGGAGCAGCAGCTGCTCAAAGATATTTGCATATAAATGCTGCTGAATTAATCCAAGATAGGTATTTTGAAAATACCTTGACTTCAAAATTGAAGTCAAAGTTATGTTACTTTGGAGAAGAGATTTTGCTTTTGTTTCCACAGGAAATGAGAGGCTGTGGATTCATTCTGAGTTAAGAAAACTCAGGTTTGATCAAAGAAGACCACCTGAGAAATCTCCGGTAGGAACAGATGGCCCAGATATCAGAGTTCTACATCCAGAACAGATTCAATACTGCTGCCTGAGATGATCAAGCTTCACAGGATATTCCAGTCAGGACTTGATCATAACTCTAAATTTTCTTTAAGTCCCCAGCTGGAAGTAGCCTGGAATACTATGCCCAAATTCCCCAAAAAAATGGACTATGGATATTTTCCTTTGTTTTTTAAAAAAAGAGGGGGCAGTGGTGTGGGAGAATTTTCTGTATTCTGTCAATCATGATTTAAATAAATGCTGATTGGCCATTAGCCAAGATGTGTGGGTGGAACAACCAGACAGGAAGTGGAGGCAGAGCAAGGAGAATAGGAGAATTCTGGGAAGCAGGAACCTCTCTTGGGACTCCTGCCTGGACTCCCGAAGAAGCAGGATGTGACCTGCCCCGCTGAGAAAGGTACTGAGCCATGTGGCTAACATAGATAAGAATAATGGCTATATAATTTATAAGAGCTAATAAGAAGCCTGAGCTAATGAGCCAATCAGTTTATATCTAATGTAGACTCTCTGTGTAATTTTCTTTGGGACTTGCTGCCTGTGTGAACTGGGCAGGATGGAAATCCCAACTACATGTTACAGGCTCCTACATGTTACAGGTACCAAAAATGCCAAGATACCAAGAGGAAACATGGAGGAGAAACACTATTGAATCCTGAAGAGATGGAACCTGCCAGAACAAAGCAAAATGAGGATGCCTGGTGTCAGAGATGCTCCAGAGGAGACAGGAAGATGATGCTTATAAACTGTTCCCATGGGTTAGCAACTGCAAAGACTCAGTGCTCTAAAACAACAAGGACCATTAGAAAGTGGTGACCAAACAGTGCAGAATGTCAAGTTCTACAGAACCTGAGCAGTAAGGGAGGCCTCTTCCAGACTCAGCAGAGAATGAGTAAGTGATGGGAAGCCAAACACAGAAATTTCCTTTCGTATATGTCCCATAAAATATTATTAAATGGACTTGAAGCTATACAAATCTAAGTCACAAACATAGCACTTTTATAGTCCAAGATGCTATATGATTATACTTCAAATAAAATATGCTTTCATTTTGTATCTATACATGTATATATAGATAAATATTTATGAGTGTATATAAGCATGTATTTGTGTATACAGATAGAAAGATTAAGATAAATTGTGGTGGACTGGTGTTTCATCATGGTAGAGATAATTTGATCAAAATCAGTTCACAGTCTTACCTGACAACTGCTGCAAGTATCAAGCAAAGAAAGTAGGGTCATGTATGCTAATGCTGAGGACTGGTGTTTAACTAGGGTATTTCCAAAGTGGTGAGGTTCTCCTTTGTAGATTAACAACATGTACGCTGTACTTGGATATCTTAATGTCTCAATACTTGAGTCATAATACTTTTTATTTTACTAATTGAATGGTACAATATTAAGTTTAAAACCAGACTATGGAGACTGCAGTGGTGGTGCACACCTTTAATCCCAGCACTCGGGAGGCAGAGACAGGTGGATCTTAGTGAGTTTGAGGCCAGCCAGGTCTACAAAAGCTAGTTTCAGGACAGGCTTCAAAGCTACAGAGAAACCTTGTCTTGAAAAACCGATACACACACACACACACACACACACACACACACACACACACACACTCACACTGACTTTCTGCAACAACATATTACATGTACATGCAAGCAAATATTGCTAATTTTCAAAAAGAATATGAAGTGTCAGGCATTTTTAAGCATTTAGAAGTTCAAGTTCTGTAGGTTTGATAGTATCCATAGTTGGAGTTCAATAACTTGGTTTTCACTATATGCTATATTTATACAATGTTCATACTCACAGTCTCTATTAATTAAAAAATTCACAACTTGTAGAACCTGTTAGATAATCACCAGTGAGTTTTGAGAAAGCTAATGATTTTATTTATATATAATTTAGTGTTGAGTAGCCTTGGCCATATGGATTGAAAACCTTGGATGAACATACATTAACCATGTTGAAGGGAGCTGATAGCTGACAGACATTGTACATCTTCACAATGGTGAGCAATAATTGTGTGTGCTCCTGATATAACCTGACCACTTCTCCGAGGTCACTAATCACAGAAGCTGTAGGGCATTTCCTTCAGACCTGATCACTTTCAGGATGACTGTGATTAGCAGCCACAGATCAGCCTCTTGGAAAGCAAAAAGAAGAAGAGGAGTTCAAGGCTGCATGATGGAGTGTGGCAATGTGAACACAAAACCAAGAATCCAGATGGGGACAGAGTCTGATGTTTGTAATTATTCTGTGACTCTAATCATTGGCTAGCTACACTATGCCTGTTACCTTGCCAGCTCTCATGAATAAGCACACAATGATGAAAACATTTAAATGTCTGGTAAAGAAGGAAACCCCCACAAAATTATACTAATAAACAAACACAATTACAGATGAGAGTGTATCCCACAGTGTGGAATGAACGCACCATGCTGTTTTCCAATAGGCAGAGCAGGCACAGGCACCTCTGAAGAAGCATTCAGGGAGAATAGATACATGCTGATTCTAGACTGTTCAGTACATCTGCAGGTTAACTGTGACAAGCCAGTGTTTGCAGATACCAATGCTCATCATCTTTCTGCTACTGAGCACATAGCTTACTGACTTACAGAAGAAAGGAGTCATTTAGTTCTGAGTTTCAGAGGTCTCAGCCTGGAATTGGGTGTTCCTGTGGCTTTGGGTGCAGCAGGGATTCAGAAAACACAGGGAGAAGCAAATGCACCCACCTCAGGACAGGAAGCAGAGGAGAGAAGATGAGAAAGGGATTGGTCCCACTGTGCATCCTTCCAAGAATAAGTCTGCCACAGACTGAAGGCCCCACCCCTTAACAGGTTCCACTGCTTCCCAACCACGCAATCCTAGGGAAGTATCTCTTAACACAGAGGCCTTCAAAACACACGTGATCAATGTCATGCAAAATTAACCTCAGCATGGAGAAGGTGTGCATCTCACAGAGAAAGTGCTCACTATGGCAGTCGGGGATGGCTGATGGTTTTAGCAGCAATTACAATATGAGCAGAAAAGCTTTGTGAGACATTGTTGTATGTTGGGATGTGAACTGTGAGTGAAAATTCAGTATTCTTTAGATTATCTTTCGAGGAAATAGATTGTTCAAGCTGTTTTGTGGTAGACACTTTGAAGGAAAAGAGCTGTGTTGGAGACAATTAAGTGCAATACTCTAATGAAGAGTGATGAGAGGTGGGTGTGTCCCAGCAGGTCATCGCATGTCTCAGTGAAGACTATAATAGTGACTATAATCACTATTTAAATGTGTGCATGTCACCAATGTTCATAAAATATGATTTAAAGAATCATGTTCTCTATCACATGTTCTTTACTGGCTAAATTAACTTGCTAATTTCCATGTGTTTATTCTTTCCTAGAAAATCTCCGGGGTAAACAAATCTGTGGATCTCACAAGCCAGTGCTTCTCCCATGGGAATCCCTTCACTCTCTCAGTGTCTGTTCATGCCTTCTGAAGCTAGCACTGCCTGGTGGAACAAACTGAGGAAACTGGTTTTGACTGTAAGGACTTTTTTTTCTTTTTTGCATTTTCAATTAGCCTTGAGGTTTTATGAAAGGACGCTTTTCTATTTTGTCAACAAAAGCAAAATTCCTGTACCTACTAGGAACAGAGGGCTGAGACATACTCTCAATAGCAGTCAGCTAGACTCAGCAAAGACCTGAAGCCAGGAACGGAAGCCCAGCAGGGTCAATCTGTGAAATCCTGCTGCTGATCTCTATAGACAGAAGCCCGAATCCTCTATGACTGACCAATTATAAACTGTTCTCTATTCAGCTTCATTTGTACTTTGAGATTTGTGTTTGAAAGTTTTTTTTTAAGATTCTTCTCTGGGAATATTTTAGAGCTCTCAAGGCGCTGAAGAATTTGCAGTAGAAATGAGGCCATGACCCAAAAACAGAGCTGCTGAGTGACCCAGTTCATAAGGAATGAAGGATGTGCACGAATAAGGTCTGTTTTTCTCAAGGCTGGATTAAGTGTGGATTGTGTGTATTTGTGCATGGGAAGGAAGGCAGAACTGTAGAGTAGAGAGTATCCAAGAACGTGGAGAACTTTCCAGAAAATACCAACAAATTATAGTGTGGGAGAAACAGTAAGTCATGCAGGCGGATCTGGCCTCAGCAGAAGGGTAAGACACACAGACAAAGATACACAAACATTTCAATTCACACATTCTAATTCAGTAGTAGTAAAGTAATACACTGAAAATAATCAGCCATATAGTCAAACATTAAAAATATCCTCAAATATAAAGCTGGAGAGATGGCTTAGGGGTCATGTGTTCTTGTTTCAGAGAACTGGAGTTCAGTTCCCAGATCCTTGTCTGGTTGCGCAAAAATGTCTCTACGTCAAGCTACAGGCAATCTGACTCTCTTCAGCCACCTACACACACACACACACACACACACACACACACACACACACACACGCATATATTTACACACATGTGAAAGAAAATAAGTCTTTTTTAAAAGAAAATTATAAAGTATTCTGTTATTTGTTCAAAAGTAGGTATCTTTTATACTTTGACATAAAATTTTTAAATAGTTTAGTAACTAAAAGTAATTTAACTAACATATAATGAATGCCATTTTTGGCCTTCCATTTGTAAATCCTAATAGTCTATATTCTTATCGAAATATTAAGAAAGCCTTGACTATTGTCTGTATGTTTTCATAGAAGTTCCCCCAAAAAGATAAGCCACATGAAGAAAGGAGAAAATTAACACTTTCATTTAGTTGCATTTATATTTTAGTAATTAAAGCTTGCCTGAAGATCAGAAAGCAAAACAGTCACATTGGCCAGCCTTATAGACCAGGCAGCAAAAGCACACACCTTTAATCCAAGTAGCCAGACTAGCTTGCCATAGAAACCAGGAAGTAGTGGTGTACACCTTTAATCCCAGAACTAGAGAGGATTATAAAATTGGAGGAACATAGTTGAACACATGTCCTTGTGGTATGATTGTGCATCCTTTGGGTATATACCCAAAAGTGGATCTTGAGGTAGATTGTTTCCTAATTTTCTGAAAAATCACCATACTGACTTCCAAAGTGGCTGTACCAGTTTGCACTCCCACCAGCAATGAAGGAGTATTCCCTGTATCCCACATCCTCTCCAGCATAAGATGTCATCAGTGTTTTTGATCATGGACCTTCTGATAGGTGTAAGATGGAATCTCAGAGTTGTTTTGAATTGTGATTCTTTGATGGCTAAGGATGTTGAGCATTTCCTTAAGTGTCTTTTGGCCATTTTAGATTCATCTGTTGAGAGTTCTCTGTTTAGGTCTGTACTCCATTTTTATTGGATTATTGTTCTTTTGATGATCAGTTTCTTGAGTTCTTTGTATATTTCGGAGATCAACCCTCTGCCCGATGTGGGGTGGTGAAGATCTTTACCCATTCTGTAGGTTGCCGTTTGGTTTTGTAGGCCATTTCCTTTGCTTTACAGAATTGTCTCAGTTTCAAGAGGTCCCATTTATTAATTGTTTCTCTCAGTGTCTGTGCTACTAGGGTTATATTTAGGAATTGGTCTCCTGTGTCAATGCATTCAAGTGTACTTCCCACTCTCTCTTCTATAAGGTTCAATGTGGTTGGTTTTATGTTGAGGTCTTTGATCCATTTGTACTTGAGTTTTGTGCATGGCGATATATGTGGATCTATTTTCATTCTTCTACATGTAGATATTAAGTTATGCCAAGACATTTGCTGAATAAGCTTTCTTTTTATATTTTTTACTTTTTGTCAAAAATCAGGTGTTTGTAGGTGTGTGGATTGATATCTGGGTCTTCAATTTGGTTCCATTGGTCCTCCTGCCTGTTTTTATGCCAATGCCGGGCTGTTTTCATTACTGTAGCTCTGTCTATGTTCAGAGAAGCATTATTTTAATAGCCAGAACCTAGAAACAAACTAAATGCCCCTCAACTGAATAATGGATAAAGAAAATGTGGTGCATTTACACATTGGAGTACTACATAGTGGAAAAAAATTAATTATATCTTGAAATTTGTAGACAAATGGATGCGTCTAGAAAACAACATATTGAGTGAAGTAACCCAGACCCAGAAAGACAAATATATGTACTCAATCATAAGTGGCTTTTAGACATAAAGCTAGAAAAAAAACAGCCTATAATTCACAATCCCAGAGAACCTAGACAACAAGGAGGGCCCTAAAAGAGACACACATGGATCTAATCTACATGGGAGGTAGAAAAAGACAGGATCTCCTGAGTAAATTGGGAGCATGGGGATTATGGTAGAGGGTAGAAGGGGAGGGTGGAGGAAGAGAGGGGAGCAGAGAAAAATATATAGTTCAATAAAGACAATTTAAAATAAAGATGGGAGGAAACAGCTCTCAGACTGAGTCTCATTCTGAGAATTCTGGAGGCAGGATCGCCATTTCAGATTGAGATCATGGTAAGAGCCAGTGACTGACTGCTTTCTTTACGGATCTTCAGGTTTAACCCAACATATCTCTCTGTGTTTTGATTATTTGTGCTTCACTTTCAGAATATATTTCTCATATGGTGATATTATTAGCTTGTTTTAATATTTCCATTAGAAAATAGACTTATATTTTTCAGAATCCTAAGTCATAAGTTAGGGTTGTCTCTGATTTTGTTAATTCCTTAAGTAAAATTGGGAGAAATGCCACCCAGTGTAATAGCATCCAACTATTCCAAGTGTCTCTGAGTTGTCATCTATCTCAGTCAGTGTTCTGTTGATGTGAAGAGACACCATGACCAAGCCAACTCTTATAAAGTGACTCATTTAATTGGGAACTTGCTTATAGTTTCAGAGGTTAGTCAATTGTCATCACAGCAAGGAGCATTGAAGAACTGGTTGAAACCTACATTCTGATCTGTAGGAAGAGAAAATGGAAGTTTCTGTCCTGTCCAGTCATAGAGCCATTCATTCCCAAAGAAAAACAAAGAGACTTATATTAAGTATAAACTCTTTGGACTATTGATCAGGCTTATTTCTAGCTAGCTCTTACATCTTTAAAAAAACAAGTTGTCCTACTTGTTCTTTATACAACCAAATAATACTGCCTGTATGAAGTAACCCAAGGGGTACTCAACGTAATGAAATGTGGCAGAGTCTATTTTGTAGAATTTGGAAAATTAAAATATGTACACCACATCACTGATACCTATTCATGTTTCCAATGAGCTACTTCTCTGAGTTTGGAAAAGGCTGATTCAGTAATCACATATTTACTAGAAGCTATGACCATCATGGGTATACCTGCACAAATAATAACAGACAATACTCCAGCATATATCTCTAAGAAAATAAAACAGTTTTGCATATTATATTATAAAGCATATTACAGGTATACCACACAATCAGTTATAGAAAGATCAAATCAAACTATAAAGGATATGTTAAATAAATAGAAAGGATGACAAATACTCAGAGAAATAGGTTGCATAATGCTTTACTAACCTTGAATTTTCTTAATGCTAATGTTGAAAGGAACAAGAGCTGCAGAGAGACACTGAAAAATAGAAAAAAACTTCTGAATAAATCATCCAGTGTACTTCAAGGATGTGTTGACCTCGGAATGGAAACCAGGAGATGTACTACACTGCGGAAGGAATTTTGCTCTTGTTTCCACAGGAGAAAAAAAAGCTATTCCATCAAAATTAATCAAGATTTGGTTTGAAAAGGAGAAACCTCTTGATAAAAAGAAATAACAGCTTATCCACAGAGGTGACAATTCTACAAACTGTAAGGAAACCTTACAAGGGTTGGTGCAGGGTTCTGTTCTTGACTTTATAGGAAAATAAAAAATACCCATCTTTGAGAAGTCATGAGAACTTGAACATCTAGATGCCTAAAGAAGAAACGTTAGTTATTCAGAAAGAATCAACAAGCAAAGAAAATCTGACATATAATACCAGTATAATCTGCAGGGTAAAATCTCACTACTTAAACATACATATCTCCTTACTTCTCAATATAATGGTAGTCCCAACTCACCTCAAAATCAAAGTTGGGTTTAGAGCTGGACTGTGGCTCTCCCTTCTAAATCCAAGCATGTTGTTAAAAGGAAAACTCAGAGTTTCTGTCTATCAGGAGAGCCACCTGGTGTGGGACAGAAGATAAATAAAAATCTAGGGACTAAGATTATCAAAACTCTGCTTTCAAAAATTCTATTTCTTCCCAAGCCTATTTTTGTCTCTGTGGTAAATTCCTTTGGATGAATGTCTATTGTAATTCAAACTTTTCATTTAGATATGACTAATGTTTAAGTTTTCCACAGTGAACAACAAATTTTTTTACAGTAATCTCTGATGTCTCCAGGACTAAGTGGGGCCCACAATAATGTTTCCACCTGCTTCATATGATGCCTCAGTAGTAGCACCCCTTAAAGATGGGCTCTGTGCCACAAATTGCTCAGAAAAAATTCTAGGTGGCTATGTGAGAAGATCCAGTCTAATAGACTTCTGCAGCCAGTACTTGAGACAAGTCCTACACTTTACCATTACACATAGACTGGACAAAAGTTGATACAGCTACCTCTCCCAGGATTTGACAATTAACCCAAGATTTCCTTTTAAGGATCCTCTAACGATACCATCATCCCCAGAGATCAGGATGCAAATTTAAGAATATGGTGCCCACATTTCCAAGAGGAGGAGTGGGTGGTTTTTGGTCGTTCAATGGATTATGGATATTTATCAGGTAATGGTGAGAAAAAAAAAAGCCAAATAAAGGAAATTAGATTCAAGGTTCTTGTTTTTGAAAAAAAAAAGTGATATAGATATGATAAGATAAAAGGATAGATTATTGAAACTATTCTATAAATAAAAAGGGTGGATATAGATATGGTAAGATAAAAAGGTAGATAATTTAATTTGCTTTTAAAAAGCAACTACTAGCTTTAAATATTATATATTGGACTTGACTTTTATATATTGTATACAGATTTTATATATTGATACAAATTTGAGATCAATTTTGTTAAAACATACTATACATATGATTCTAACCTTGTTCAAAGTAATGTACCTTTACAGATCATTTAACAATGTAATGCATATTTCTAGTCTTTGAAAGCTATTATTGCCATCAACTGTTTAGGGTAATAAGGAAATGCAGGTTAGTAACTAGTCACTTATTATAATCAAACTTGTAGTCACATTAAAGTTGTTTTCCGGATCAAAGGCATATTTTAGATAGACAGGTCACCTTCAAACACTTCAGAGATCTACAGAATATGGTAGTTAAAATGTTTTAAAAACAAGGTTCTTTTTTTATGGTAATGAGAGATGCCTACTCCTGGCAACACCAGTCTACTTCAGAGAAGATAATAGGCATCAAAAAATTCCACATAGAGTTTACTTTCTTTGTGGTAAAAATAAAACACTGGGAAAGAAAATGCACTTGCCTTGACTGCTGACAATGTGCTGTCCTTATTAGACAAGGAGGACACAAAAGAAAATGACTACCAAACATTGTCAAGTCTAGGAGGGACAGTCATTCAGACTATCCTGCTTCACAGAAAAATCTGTCAGATATGCTAGGCCTAAAGGCTAAAGATCGATGCTCCATTGTTACAAAGAAACTTGGAGTGCCTCTCCAGGAAGACAGCTATTTCTGTCATTTCTCACATTTTTTTGGAAGTCATTTGCTCACACTTCCTGCTTACTCCACTAATATATTTTCCTTTTTGCATCTCTACAGAGTTAAAGACTAGGTATTTATAATTTTCCTTGTTTATTTGACACAGAAAGCAAGTAATAATAGAAAGAATATTTGGACATACCAAGATAGGATAGGATAGATAAGGAATATTTATTTGAATTTCTCAAATGCAAATGGACTAGACATTGTTGATATACTTATTGTATATACCCATTATACTTATTGTATATAGTTTTTCTTATATTAGTTATAGTCTTCTTTTTATTTTAGACAAAAGGGGGAAATGTAGTGATATTTCACTTGTATTTTAATAAATAAAACTTGCCTGAAGATTATAGATTAAAATAGCTGCATTGATAAACCATACAGACCAGGCGGTGGTGAGACACACCTTTAATGCCAGCATTCACACTAGTATGCCATAGAAGTCAGGTAGTAGTGGTGTACACCTTTAATGCCAGTATTAGAGAGGAATATAAGACAGGAGGAGACAGGTTTTGGGCTCAGTCTTTTTCTGATGGTTCCTGGGGCAGGATTGTCATTTCAGGCTGAAGTAGAGGTAAGAGCCAGTGACTGGCTGCTTTGCCTTTCTGGTCTTCAGGTTGAACCCCAATATCTGTCTCTAAAGGGGTGGTGGGAGACTGAACCTGCCATAGGCTTTGAAACCTCAAAGTCCACTTCCATTGACATACTTCCTCCAACAAAATCACTTCTTCTAATCCTTCTAATCCTACCAAGGAGTTCTATTTCCTGGTGACTAAAACTTCAAATATGTGAGCATATGGGACTATCTTATTCAAACCAGCACAGCTCCCCATGTCCAGTCAGTTAGAAGAATGCACAAAGACCACAGAGCACAAAGCAGAGGCCCTTGTCCACCCATATCAGTCTTGTCATTTCGATGAGAGCACAAAGGCAGTGGACTCTGAGATATACTGGCTTCTTTCTCTTGTCTTTTTGAGATCTCTGGATGTCAAGGTGTGACTTCTTATGGAAATAGAAACCTATGCTTTATTTTGACAAGACTTTGAACATTATTGAAGACCAGGCTTATCATACATGTTTAATTCATCATAGTCACAAAATAAGAATAAATAATATCTTCTTGAATGTTCTATAAGCATGATAACTTTCAACAAAACCATATATAAAATAACCAAATGAAAGGAAAAGTTTAAATTTTGTTTACAAATACAACCAAGATCAAAATAAGAAATGAAGAACTAAGGTTAATTCTTCATATTTTGTCTTTCAAAACTATTTTTTTACCCAAAAACATTTAATTAAGAAATTACATTTGGATTAAACTTGAAAGTTAGTTAGAATTCTTTTAATTATGAACCATATAACTAGTTTTTATGAGTCTGTGAGTCACATGTGAAGAAAAGCTGAATAAATTAAGTTTGAGTTGAGAATGCTCTGTCAGTATCAGGCAATATGCACTTATGAACTACCTTACCTCCCAGTGTCAAATTTAACATAAATGATTAATTGATGTTAATTGATTTATTAACTTTAGAGCTCTGAAGGAAATGGAGTAGCCATTGCTTTGCAAAACCAAAAGAAGCAGATAACTCAAATACAATGACTGACAGTTTCCTTAAACAACATCTATCTTCTTTAAACATAAAGAAGAATTTATGGGGTAAAAGGGGAGGGAGAATAGGCTAGGCTACTGGCTCGGGCCATGTAGGTAAAAAAACCCACAAAACTATGGATTGTTATTATCCACTATGTACACTTTTGAAATTGTCAGTTTTCCATTGCAGAGGACCACCATTTGCAACGCAAGTCCTGCACCACTTCTACCCATATCCTATTCATTCTTTGATTTCCTATTGTTAATCAAGTCATCTGTCACTGAATATGACTCTCTACACCCAAAGCTATTGTATTTCTGTCAGCATAATTCCCTGGAGAGGTACCCAAATCATCTTTAAGTGTCCACCTTTACTCCTTTCTACTCCAGTGCATGACTTTTTCTTTTCATTCATACAATAATTGTTGAGTATTATTTTAGATTAAGGGTTATTCATATTAACAAACATGTATAGAGTTTGGGTGAGTATGAGTTCTAAATTCTGTGAAATATGCCTAAGAATGAAATTGTAAAGATTCTAAGTTATAAGATAGGTAATGATTACACAGATAGCTTTTTTTTAAAGAAATGAAAAGTTGTATTCCTGAAAAGTGGCTACTTAACACTCATACCAATGATATGCACATGATCTAGTTGCCTGGCCCATTCCCAGAAGGTGGTGTTGCTCAGTGCAATTGCACTTCTTTTGAGTGGTGTGCAGTATTATCATTTTATGCTTCCTTGATAGATTACTATGCTGAGTGTCTTTCTGTACTCGTTTGCCATCCATCACTCTTCTTTCTAGTGTGTTTTGGTCTCTGTGTTTCACTCATTGTTCTTATTGCATCATTTGATTTATTGCTGTTGTTTTGTCTTGTTACTGAAACAACTTAGTAATGTATAATTGGCATGAAGACTAGCTGATTAGTGCTTACAGCATGGTAAATTTGCAGTATTCACAGAGCATGTTGCATATCCCATTCCTTTGCTGTGTCAACTTTCATTCTTCTGTTATTTGTCTGTCTGTCTATCTATCTATCTATCTATCTATCTATCTATCTATCTATCTATCTATCTATCTATCCAATCATTTATCCTTGTCTTTAAATCTATCATCTATCAATCCATTAATAATTTATCTATCACCTATCCGTATCTATGCATTTACATTCATCTATCAATCTGCTGTCTATAAATAAGTCATCAATCTACCTGAATATGTACATGAAGAACTTTATTGTTGGAGTCCATAAGACTATACAGTAAATGTAAAGCTGACAGACTAATAGGCAGATCCACGGGAAGTGTATACAAACATGACAACATGGAATAACACATTTTGCAGACCTATGGGAACACTTGTGTTTTGGAAAAGTCACTGTCAAATCTGTAAAAACCTGTGAAGCCATGATTCTTCCCTTCAAAATGGGATTCATTCCCAAAACACCTCAGCAGTGTAACTTCTGCATGGGCAATGAATGACCTTTCCATTCCTCCACACCATGAGGCCTTAGAACAATAACATCCACTCTTTGTTCTAACAGTCATATTTACATTGAATCCTTACCTCAAAATTACCTGCTAACAGACTGCCTAGAAGTATCTAAAGAAGACAGGCACTGAACAGGAAGGTAGTGTGCCCCACCTTTGCTAACAAACAAATCTGGGTGTCCCCAAAGTTGGTTATCACAAGACATTGGATGAGGAGAATGGGTGAATCCAGGACTCAGGGATGTTTAGTAACTTTATCTAATGGTTTGGGATGCCAAGTATTTCCTCTTGGATGCTGGCTCTTTCCTGGTTGGGGTCACCTGTTCTGGAACACTGCTGTGTCAGTCTCTACCTGCCCTTTTTGTGATTTTGATATGCCTATTATCATTGTCTTCACCTACAGGCTTTTCCAACTCTGTCTGCAAAAGCTAGAAACCACATGGAGATCACTCCTTCTTCTTCTCTGCACCCCTTCACCTCACTTTTCCCACCTTGCCTGAACAATAAGGAACATGCAGAGGTAACGTGCTTCAGTTAATTTTTTACCCTCAGATTCTCACTTGCCATAGACATCCTAGTCTGAGCCCTGAGGGGGTACTGAGGCTGAAACTCTATTACATTCTTTATATGTCTATATACTAACCTACTAGTGGATGTGATATTCAAGTCCTTTCTTTCAGCCTGAATTTCTTTTACTTGTAGCTTCTGTATCTGTTGAGACAAAAGTTTCAGACTTTGATTATATGGCACTTATTATTTTTTTCTTATATGAAATGGGATTTTTGGTGCCCAATCTATCAAGTCCTTGCTTAGATAATAGTACTTTAAGTGAATTGTGCTTCTAATATAGTTAATGTTGAGCATTACAAAGACAGAAATCAACAATTATTCATTTTTACTGTGTTTAAACAGGGACTTATTATACAGCCCACGCTGGCCTGGAGTTCATGGTCTTTCTGCCTACAACTCAAATTCTGTAACTACAGAGATGGCCATCATTCTCAAATGGATTGTTCCTTTTAAAGGATATTAAGAAAATCATGTTTATCACGTGTAAATCTACTATCTCTTATAACTCTTGTAAGCACATTCTTTTGTATCAGTGACAGAAAATACTATGATTTCTTGGCTACAGTAACTATCTATCTGTGCATATGCACTTAATTATATATACACATGTGTACCTAAACATGTCTATGATGTCAGTTCATCTAGCTGAGACACTAATCATAAAAGAAACAAAGCCAAAATCAGTGCACTTGCTGAATTACTGAAAGAAAGCAGCATGGGTAGGGATCACAGCCTGTGATTGCCAATCCACATTTACATAACCCTGAAATGGCATTGTCACCACAGTGAGCCAATCACATGAAATGTGAGTGGACAGGAGTTTTGGCAGCTCCTTTTCACCAAAGTTTCTTAGTCAAAGCAGGCACAGGTCCAGATTGTGAACACAAGCACAGGAAGCAATTGAAAGGGAATAGAAAGGAGGGCAGCTCCTTGGGGCCCACATGGTGGCTCCCCATGTACATACTGCAATCAAGTACATTAAGTATCAGAATGGTTCTAAGATGGTGTGGTGCTCAAACTGGATCAGCCTCTCATTCCTCACTGACCTGGCATCGGTTAATGTCTCATAACTAAGGGGTTTTCTACTCTCTGGTAACTGGACGATCAGTTGCTTCTACTGCAGATGATAATCAGGGAATCCAAAAAAGTTATCATCTGAATTCTGAGCAGTGTAGCTCCCTGATTCAGGAAAATCATGCTTTTCTGTGCTGCAGACATTAGGTAAAGGATTGGTGTTATTGTCCATGCTCCTTCTAAGGGGTTTGAGTTCCTAATTAGAAGAAAAACAACTTTTTCAATTAGATGACTCAGAGTCAATAAAATGGATGCTTACCAAAGAAGAGCTTTTATCTATAAAGAAAATTCTCATCGACCTGCATGCTTCTCAGCAGCTACAGGTCAGACAGGGACATATATTCCTCATGGGTGAACTGTACATTCCAGTCACAGTGCCTTGTTTTGAGTGACTGGTATTGAGGACCAGGAGTGGTCATGACTCACATTATAATATGCATGTGCCAACTATTTTCTTTAAATGTGTTTTAATACAAAGTGTGTTTTGTAATAAAAAGTAGCTCTGGACTGCTCAGCATTTGGCTAGAAGTGAGAGAACTGGCCAGCCTGGTTTCTTAAATACTTCCGGTATCGAAGAACATCAACTTGAACAATAGACCCTTATTTCATCTCAGCCTCTGGACAGCAGCCATATTTATGGTAAATTAAATTCTGACTCATTTATGAGATAGAAGTAGAGTCTCACTCAGCTCTTCATTGCTGTTCTGTGACTCACCTAACTTCAAGACTTTCAAAGAGGCTCGACACAAACAGACTGTACCAAGATGTGTTTATTTTGCATTATTTAACACATATATATAAGTAAAACTTTTTCTTTTCTCTAGTATTTTATGCTCCACTGCCCATGGCAGTACACTGTCAGATGTACTGAAAGCTGTATTTCTTGGTGAAAACAGTGTGAATACATTATAAAGTCATGGTGTAGGCTTGTCATAGTTGCTAAGATCACAGACACTTGACTTATTCAGGAATGTGAGGAGGGACCTTAACTAAAATGTTTTAATTTAAATTTCATGTGCTTATAAGTACTGTTTACCATAGGTAAGATTCAAATCTAAACAAACAACAATTCAGTGAGCTAAGACAAACTTGAAAAGAAGAGTCTTTTAGAATCAGTTCCACAGTGCTCCACTGTAGATCTCTGTGCCTGCTTCCATCACTTGGTAGTTGAAGGTTCTATAATGACAATTAAGGTAGTCATCATAGATTACATGTGATGGTCAATCCTCTCCACTGTTGCTTAGAGTCTTAGTTGGGTCAAGGTACCTGAGATCAGCCCAAAAGAGTAAGAAGCGATAATATGAACAAAAGGGTCAAGACAATCAATAATGGTGATACCCACTGAAACAGTTGACCTGAGCTACTGGGAGCTCGCTGACACTGGAATGATAGCAGACAAACTTGCATAGGACCAAATTAGGCCCATTGAATGTGGGGGACAGTTGTGAGGCTTGGGCAGTCTGTGGGGCCACTGCCAGTGGGACTAGGATTTATCCCTAGTGATTGAACTGGCATCTCGGAGCACATTCTTTTGGAAGGAATACTTTGCTCAGCCTAGATATAGGGGGGGAAGGCCTTGAAGTAAAGTGTCAGATTTTGTTGACTCCCCAGGAGAAGTCTTACCCTTTCTGAGGAGTAGATGGGGAGGTGGAGCAGGAAGAAGTGGAAGGAAGCAGGAAGAGGGAAGGGAGTGGTAACGTGGATAGCTATGTAAAATAAGAAAGGATTGTATTTTTAAAAAAATTAATAAAAAAGGAAAAGAAAAATGTTCCACAAAATTGTGTGAATATTTATGCTTAATCTCTGTCTCCTGATTAAAGATGCCATTTTCTCTGATGATAACTTAAAGGTATAGACATCTAGGAAGACATGTTGTGGAAGTCTCAAGAACAAAAAATTGATTGCGCATCTTTATACCATCATACTTCTTTGGTGGTCTCTGCACAGTATTCATATATCCCTGTTGCCATCAGCTAAGTTTACCAGTTAGAAAAGCTCCTGGCAAGTTTGTCCAAATGTAAAACTATCCCAAACAGGTTTCTCTGCACTGTCCACCTTTTTGTGTTTTATTGAAACATCAAAACAAAATCATAAAGAGGCATTTGGTTACATGTCAGTGGTTAGTGGAAACATGCATCCTACATCACATACCTAGTATGAGCCACTCAGGAACATGTCTCATCATTTCTCATCACTCAGAATTACTGATAGCATGAGCTTTTCTGGTGGTATTCAGTGGATGAGCTGTTTCAGAAAGGAAAACCTGAAGAAATGAAGAAATGAGCCATCTGCTATAAATGGCCAAGCAGCTGTTCTTTGTGATCTGTTTTTCTTGAGCAGAGTTATTAAACTGCTAATTCCAAATGTATTTCCTCTTAATTAAACCACGTGTGGAGACTTTCACAACAGTGGACTAGCAAGGTGGACAACAATGATGGAAAGATTAATGAAGAAGGTAGACTATATGATTTCATAGTCCATGGCCAAGGTTTCTCTCTTTAATCTTGGAAAGTATTTTTCTACATTGTGTTAGAAATTCAGTTCTTAGCTTCCTTTTATCATTCTACTGTCGTTATGTACAAGTGCCCTGCTGTAGACAAGTCTACTTCACTGAATTGTTACAGCAGCCACAGTACTCGTTCACATATGTATTTAGGTCTACAAGCATGCCAAATGCGTGATCTCCTCCCAGCATAGGTCTCCTTTCCCTGAAGTTAACCACATAGATGCTGGAGCCTACACTGCTGCCCTTCAGTTTATTGCAGTCTTGAAAAGCTTGGAAGTATCCAGGGGATTATCAGGTTAATGATATAGATCTCTAAAAATCTGTGAAAGAAAAATATTCAATATCATAACATATTAGAAACAGACATGCGCCGTGCAGTGGTGGTGCATGCCTTTAATCCCAGCACTCAGGAGGCAGAGGCAGGCGGATCTTTGTGAGTTCAAGGCCAGCCTGGTCTACAAGAGCTAGTTCCAGGACAGGCTCCAAAGGTACAGAGAAACCCTGTCTCGAAAAACCAAAAAAAAAAAGAAAGAAAGAGACATGTACACATGTATATAATTCATTCACATACATGACATGTATGTATCAGTCTTGAAAAGACATTTCTGGATTGGTCTTTTCTTCTATATAAGAATATACACTCCATTTTTGACACCGTTGTAACAGTTTTAGATACTTATTCCTTTCAGATATTCTAGTTTGTTTGCTAGAGATAGGTACTGGGAAAGCAAATACCCCTTCTGGGTTACATAGCCCTAAAACATTGGATCCTTATCTATTTCATCTTTAAACCTAAAGCAATTTAAGAATGATTCTTTTAGAACAAAAGTAATAATTTCTTAGTCAAACTTATTATTATTATTGAAAAACTAGAGTATTATGCAATCTCTTAGAAGATATTGGGAGCAGAAAAGCAATTTATCAGATGCTATCTATTAAATCAGTCCTTCTTCCATGAAACAAAATCTTACAGTAGCAAGAAACTGGCTTCTTTGACATTTCTACCTCATGTTTTCCCAAATGTATTTCCTTAAAGTAAAGATTCTTAAAATATTATTGATAGGCATATATGGATTACTTCAATTTAAATTGTCTATAAGTCTTACTTTAATTATTTCTCTTTGCTTCCACTAGGATCATAGTTCAGTTGATTTTAGCTGTGGTCTGAGGGAGGGAGCTGTGTTCTGTGCAGGTGACCCTTGTGACAGACTATTATATTTAGTCTTGACAGTTCTGACAGTATGGAAAAAGTCAACTCTTCAGGAGGTATCACAG
Organism: Ondatra zibethicus; assembly: GCA_004026605.1. Classification (NCBI taxonomy): domain Eukaryota; kingdom Metazoa; phylum Chordata; class Mammalia; order Rodentia; family Cricetidae; genus Ondatra; species Ondatra zibethicus. The sequence goes on from PVIU01006451.1 coordinate 48,555, forward strand.
AGATGTAGTTGCATTGTCCATTAAAACATGATATATGCATGCAATGTTTACTTCTGTGTGTCAAATGAACTAAATTATGGATGTCCTGACAGTGTGTAATACTTTATTTCAAGGTGTCCACGAGAGTGTGTTCAGCCAGCGAGCACAGTAAAGCAGCTGGTGCCCCCATTACAGATAGTCATTATTCAATATTCTGGCAGCTCAGATAGAACAGAAGGGGGGAAAAGATACAAAATCCGTCTTTGTTGTGAAATAATGTTTTTGTATACTATGAAGATGTTTCACTCACTTTGGTTTAATAAAAAGCTGACTGGCAATAACTATGCAGGATTTGGGGGCAGCAAAGACCCAGGGAAGAAAAAGGGTGGACACACCATGAGATGCAGAGCAAATAGGAAGAACACTACAGAGATAAGGTAATAAAACCATGAAGCAGAAAGTACACTAATAGAAATGAGCTAATTTAAATTATAAAAGCTACTTAGAAACAAGTCTAACCTATCAGTCATGGTTTCATAATTAATAAGCAGTATCTGTGTCACTTTTGGGGAGCCGATGGTCCTGACAAAAAAAGTTTGATCACATATGGCATCCAACATGAGGTCATGTTTATCCACACACAGACTGAGGGGGAAAAGGATCAAAACACAGATTCAAACTCAGCTTTTTGGCATGGCTTCCTGGTGACTGAAGTCTCTTGGGTAGCTTCAGAGGACTGAGACTGACTTTGGGGTGGATCCAGCCACCAGCAATAAGGGTCACGTGCTAAGCTGAGCTGCACCTATCGCTGATGTAACAGTTTAAGATTTGCAGCATGATATCAGGGAATGAATGCTACAGATGCTCAGTAGAGACAGATCCGCTTTAAGCAGCTTACAATGTGTTTTTTTTTTAAAAAAATATGTAGGCTTAAGAAAGAAAAGGAAATAGGTATAGTCAACCATAGAAAACAAAATAAGTAGTTTATAATTAATAGTCTTTGGAGAGAAAATAAAATAACAAAAAACAACAAGTCATGTAAAGATGGGAAATTGACAGGGAGTCTGTATCCTTTATGATGTTGTATTGACTTTAAATATTTTGATTACTAATGAATAAATAATAGCTGTTGAGAGACATTGGATTATAAAAACTAGTAAATTAAATCAACCCATGCATTTTAAAGATGTCTTCAGATTAAATAGCATGATTAAAGATAAATATAAAATCATAAAAAAGATGTCTTAACTTTAAAACGGAAGTCAAAAAATATGTTACAGTGAAGAAAAGTTTGTGCTTTTGTTTCTGCAGATAATGAAAGGTTGTAATTGATAGAGATCAGATTTGATCAGGGGAGATCCTGAAAATTCTGGCTACAGACATAAAGAAATAAACCTAGAAAAAACACAAGACATGTGACATATATTTTACCTGCTCAAACATAAAATGAAAAATCATCTTTGGCTAGCTAGTGCACAATATACAATCCATACTTGTGCTAATGTATATATGTATGTTATCTTTGAAAGTTTATGTGTTTTCAGAGCAAGGGACCCAGATACCAATGAAAATGGATGGCTCGGGAGATCCAGCCTCTCAGAGTGCCTTTATTGCAGTTTCCTTAGAGTTCTACATCCAGAACAGCTCCAAGACTGCTCACTGAGGTACTACAGTCTCACAGACTACTCCATCCAGGACTGCAGATAATCCTGGCATTTTCCCATTACCCAGAGACTGGACAACAAATGATACAACTATATCTCCCAGGACCTGACCATTATCTCAATTTTCTCAGGATCCCATAAAGATTCCAGTGCTCCCAGACAACAGGAAGCAGTCTAGAGAACACAACACCCACATTCCCAAGAGGTGGAATGGGTGGTTTTTGATCATTTGTCAGGTAAAGAATATTTGTCATCATTTACAGGGATTTGGTTGCAAGTTGTTATGGGTCATGGTCAGTAAGAAAACTAAACAAAAGAGATTAGATTCAAGGATCTCTTTCAAAAGGAAAAGGGGACAGACATATAATATAAAAATGATTAGATAAAAGGGTAGGTTGTTGACTCTACTTTTGAGCAACCATTAGTCCACATATTTTACATTGGTATAAATTTGGGTATATTAATATAAATTTAAAGTTATTTTTGTTATAATAAATATTTGTTTCTACTCTTGATTGGTGTATTATTATGCTTATGTGGCTTATTTGAAAATGTAATGCATAATTTAAAATGCAAGTTAATAGTCATTTGTAATAATCAAACTTGTAGTCATGTAGGTATGTTTTCATGGTCACACAGAGATACATTTCAGATATACAGGTGATCTTCAAATACTTCAAAGACCTACAAAATATGGCATTTAAGATGTTTAATAACTTAAGGCTTTTCATGAGAGTGAGATTCCTCTGGTCCTGACAACACCAATTTACTTCATAAAGGATGATGGGCACAAAAGGAATACCATATGTAGCTTTCTTTCAATGTGTCAAAACTAGTCATTTGAGAAAGAAACTGCTGTTGTCTTGACTGCTGAAAGTATACTGTACAAACTGGACAGGTAGGATACAAAGAAAAAAGACTGCCAAACTTTGCTAAAACAAGGTAGCTTAGGCCTTCAAAATTCCTGCTTCATAGAAAAGATATTCTAGGCCTGTAGGCCAAAGATGGATGCCCCAACATTGCAGAGTAACTTTAGTTGAGTTTCCTGGCATCCAGATGTCTCTGTCTGTTCTATAGTTTTGGAAGTGGCTTACACTGCAGTTCCTGTTTACTCAGGTAATATTATATTCTTCTGGGGTCTTTGATAGAAATGAATAATATATAATTATAGTTTTCCTTAGTTATGATAAAAGACAAATTAGGTACATAACTTTGGACTCACCAAGATAGGATTAATAATGGAATATTTTCTCTGAATTTGCCAAATGCAAATGGTCTGGATATTATAAATGTAATTCTTACTTGATAATTTTTATTATTATATATAGTTTCCCTTCTCTTTAGACAATATCAGATAATTGCTCTTATTGCATATAGTTTTACTATGATAGAGTTAAAACCTTTCCTTTTATTTAGACAAGAGGGGGAAAATTTTGTGGAATAATCTTTCTGTAACTGTGAAGATGTGTCATTTAGATTGGTTTAATAAAAAGCTGAAATGTCAATAGTTAGGCAGGATTTTCTGGGCAAATGGATGCTGGGAATAAGAAGGGTAGAGATTCTATGAGATATAGAGCAAGCAGGATGGACACTATAGAGATGAGGTAATGAAGTCATCAGGCAAAAAGTAAATTAATATAAATAGGTTAATTTAAGTTATAAGGGTTAATTTGAAACTACTCTAACCTATCAGTCAAGTTTTCATAATTAGTAAGAAGACTCTGTGTCATTATCGGAGAGCTGACAAGCCTGATGAAAGCATCTGATTACACTTCTTTTTCCTTCACATCATCTTTTACTGCCCTTGAATGTAAGCACTCCTACCTCTTACAATTTGGCAATCATCTAACTGCATATCAAGCTAGCACAATTACCAGACCTTTGGAATCATGGTGAATTGTATAGGTTCTCTTGGTTCTTTGGGACATGACAGATGGCAAATGGCAGATTTAGGAACCACATGGCCTTCATTATCTAGAATCCAATTTCTACAGCAAATTTCTCATACAAACTCATGCATATACAAATGTGTGAGAGCATAAACATGTACAAATACATACATGCACATGCGCACACACACACACACACACACACACAGAGAGAGAGAGAGAGAGAGAGAGAGAGAGAGAGAGAGAGAGAGAAAGAGAGAATATCAAACATCAAGCTTTTTTTCTAAAAACACTCTGACCAAAGTAGATGTGTTACTGATGTATAATGTTTGAATTGGATATCAAAACGTGAAATTTTGAGAATAAAAAGTCATTATTGGAATGTAGCATCCACTACTCAAAACAAGCCAAAACTAGGCAATCATGAAGGTTACTTCAAGAGAATGAAATCAATGGTCTTACTCATCTTTGGTTTGTAAGACAGAAATTAATGCCTGGTATTGTAAACCAGTTCAAAGGTCCATGACTGGAACTTTCCCCTAGAAAAGAGCCTATTCTTATGTGACATGATATCAAATTGCCTTCTAAATATGTATGATATACTCATACATGCTTATATTGCTTTCAGTTTTGGCAAGGTAAGCTTCTTTTTGCAGTGAGGAATGGTTAATGCAGAGAATCATCATAGGTCAAAATGTTGGGGAAAATAGATGTTGATTACTTAACTCTAAACAGAGTATCTATATCATTCCTTCTAAGTTTCAAGAAACATGTGGAGGAGGGTGTAAGAAGAGTTTAACATGTAGAGGAGTGCTGTAAAAAAACCCCTTCAGTACAAGGTATGGCTATGGTATTCATGAAGTCACAGCAACAGGTGCTAAGACTTGAACAAGACAGGAGATGTTGATATTCTATCATGGTTTATAAACCCTCATCCCTGCCTGAGGAGCTGCAAACGGTTAATGATTGGTGGGGGAGGCAGAGTCACGTATCTTCCTGGTACACTACTAGTGCATGGTCTCCAGTACAGCAAATAACCACCTTACCCACGCTCATGCAGGAAACCCTATTCAAATTTAGTGAGCTGAACACAAAATGTGAAAGGAGGAATACTTGCGTGGAGGGAAGAAGGAAACAGACAAGATTCATTTGGAGAAATCAGGGGGTTAGAGAGGATAATGGAGGGTACGTGATCAAAATACAATAAAGGTATTAATTGTGAAAAAATAAAGTTATAAAAAAGAAAAAGTCAAATTGCATTTCTCAAGCCAGGGCAGGTATTTCTTCTAGAATGTTCATTCTAAATTAGACCCCACAGACACTCTGTGAAAACTGTTTTTGCCAGAGTCTCTATCAATGGATGTTTTTGTGGCTCTGAAAGCGAGAGCTAATTAACCTACTAACTACCATGGAGGTGGTGGCTCATGTTTTTGTACATCTCGGCAACCACAGAAACATCTTGCAGCCAGGAGGTTTACTTTGGCTCATGATCTCAGGGGAGTCTTGTCAATCATGGTAGGTAACATGATGCAAAATTTCTAAAGTTTACTGCTGGGTTTCCTCACATCACTGAGACACATAGGAAGCAGAGAAAGCAGGCCAGTGTATGAACTGGACACCCTTCGAGGTCCACTTCATCTATTAGGGCCCAATTCCAGAGGATTCTAATACCTCCCCCAAACACCACCAGCTGAAGACCAAGTTCAAAGCACAGGAACCTGTGTGCTATAGGAATTCCTACTCCCAGAAGCTTTTAAGTTACCCACCCACTTGGGCATGGCCTCTTATACTATTTATGCCGATTTCTTTTAAGTGTCCTTCTTCACCTGTGAGGATCATTTCACATTCAAACCACAAGAGAACACTGCAATGTGACCAGCTAACCAAGTTTAACCAAGTCATGCATCTGCCTAACTCTTGTTCAAAGTAAACAAATCTACTAAGTTTGTGGAGAATACAGAGCTTTTGCCTAAAGGCCACAAAGATAAAAGAGCAGGAAAGCAATTGAATTAAGTCTCAAATGAGTCACTCCTAGGAACCACCCACTTTCTCATTTCCAAGTTAAGCTTGTAAGGATTTTGGAAAAGAGTCTAGGCTCTTGATTAGAATGCTTGCAGACAGGTATGTGTCTAAATCTCCTACATGTAGCACTTTGGAGATTTAATGATGTAGATTTCTAGCTGAATAAGAGAATCTTATGTTTCTGTTAAGAGAATACATTAATGTGAAGATTTTAGGTGGTGCAAAGGCCAATGGATGTTTTCCTGGTGTTTTGTTTGTTTGTTTTGCTATCTCTGGCTGTCCTTTTGTAAAAAAAAAAAATACTATACAACATCATTACTAGGCATCCTTATAATTCTGCTTCTTTTTTCCATGTTGATACTGGACCTTAGAACCTTAGGCTGTATTTCAGTTTCCTTTGGTTTAGGTCCTGTGATTTACCCATTCCAGTGTGAGTCACTTTGGGGCTTGCTGACTGGAGGCTGTTACTATATCTGGCCTTAGAGCAATTTAGCTCATCTGCCTTTGTTGATTATAGTCTTCAATAACTGCAGAATACACTATACACACAGGATTCCGAGCTGGGTTGGAACTGCCTGGTGCAGCCCTGACCTTGTTCTTGTTCCTTCCTAGGAAAGTAAAGTCACACATGAAGAAGAAACTATCCAGGAAAGAGCTTGCCTGGCTTAGTTCCTTTCCACTGGAAGCAGGATGTTCTTCAAAGCTTTGCCCAGTGTCCTCTGAAGTGTGTCACCTGAGATTGCCATGGGGAGGATGGAGAATGTGCAAACAAGATCTGATATGTCCTGGGAGGGGCCAGTCTATGGTTAATACAAGAGTTGTTTTATGCTGCCCAAGGACCTAGCTGGGGACATCCCTGTGGACACCTGGGATACCCTCTAGAGCCAAGTATCTTGCCAGTCCTAAAATGACTCCCTTAATGTAGATATCTTATTCCCTTCTCCAATATCTACCTTTCCTCCATCTCCTTCCTCCTACTCCCCAAGCTCTCCCCAGTCCTACCCTTCTCTCTTCTCCTTCACCCTCTCCCCTTCCCCCACCCGGAACTAGCACTGTCCCATAGTCTCACTGATGAATATCTTGATCACCACCATAGAAATTTCGTCTGATGGATTGAGATAGAGACAGAGACCCACATTCACATCAGAGCAATGGACTGAGCTCCCAAGGTCCAGTTGAAGAGCAGAAGGTGGGAGAAGATGAGCAAGGAAGTTTGGACCGGGAGGGGCTGGACCACCCACTGAGACTGTGTGCCTGATCTAACGGGAGCTCACCAAATCCACCAAATCCAGCTGGACTGGGATTGAACGAGCTTATGATCAAACCGGACTCTTTGAATGTGGCTGCCAATGGGGGCAGACTGAGAAGCCATCAACAATGACACTAGGAACTATCTCTTCTGCATGTATTGGTTTTTTGGGAACCTAGTCTATTTGGATGCACACCTTCCTAGGCCAGGATGGAGGGGGGAGGGCCTTGGACTTCCCACAGGGCAGGGCACCATGCCCTCTTTTAAGGAAGCAGGGGGAGGGAAGAGGGGTGGGAGGAGTGGGAGGGGACTGGAAGAAGGGGAGGAAATGTAAATCTTTTTTGAGTGGAAAAAAATAAAAGAATATGGAAAAAAAGAAAAAAATATAAAAAAAGAGTTGTTTTCTCCTTCTTTTCCTAGAGGAAGTGAGCAAATGCATTTGACAAAACTTCTGCACACCAGTGTGTCTGTGTCACTATTCAGAAAGATAGGTAACTAATACATGGAAATCTGAATGGTCATCTGGGATGCAATGAACTCATGTGTATTCCATTGTTTTTCTTGTTTACCATGGGTGGCTTTTGTTATTCTGCAAGATGGAGGTAATACTTTGGGGTTGTTTATTAGTGAGCTTTATGTTGGGGGAAAAAAGAAAAAATAAAACAACAATAACAAAGCCCTAACTTTCTGAGCTATTAACAACCAAGCTGTAGTATCAGGGTTTCCTAAATCTCATTGTGGCCCAGACTCTAATTCTTATGTAAGCAGACTCATTACAGGTCCCTCAACAGGGATGAATAGGGCACAAGCAGGGAAATGCAAGTGAGAACAAGGAGCAAATACTCCAACTCCTTTCCAGAGTGTAGAGTTCTGCTATTATTCAGCGACTTACAGAAACTTAGCTTGCCATACACAATGCTGTGCATATTCAAAAATGATGCAAAGTCCTTATTGTGTGCTTCCTCTGGCAGGAACTCCACCGTCACATCTGGTTTGTCCTGTAGGGATAACTTCTCAATGCTGTTCAAATCCAGTCACACACAGCTATTCCTATTTATCATTTGCTCTGCCTTCCCTTTCCTCCGCTGGAAATTCCATTTCCAGTCATTCACTAGCGAGCAGAGTAGCAAGTGCTATTCATTTAGTTCTGCTGGTGATAATCCCACTGCAGCCCTCTTTATACCAGATTCACCACTTATGAGGACTCAGAACTTCAAAATCCTCTAATTCAAATTCCCCCCAAATTAAAGATTTCCAGATATAGGGATTTTATTGTTAGAATCCTATAAAGTCACTTAGCTGTGTAGCTTCTGAAGTAAAATTATAAGCCAAGGAATGTGATTAACTAAAGAAATAAAATAAAAATAAAGCATTTTCAAGATAAACTGACACCCGTGGTTGCTGCTACAAGCTAGCTATTGAAGAAAAATAAGCACTGTGCAGACTAGAGACTAGATAGAGAAATTGCTAACAAATGTGTAACATGTGGGCCTGCTTGTTGGGGTTTCTGTCTGCCCTGTTCCCCAGCCATTTAGTCCCAGAGAAAATCATACAGAGAGTCTACATTAGATTTAAACTGATTGGCCCATTAGCACAGGCTTTGTATTAGCTCTTATAACTTATGTTAACCCATTATTTTTATTTATGTTAGCCACATGGCTCAGTACCTTTTTTGATGGGGTAGGTTACATCTTGCTTCTTCTGTGATCTGGGCAGGACTGGGGAAAGAGCTTCCTTCTTCCCAGAATACTCCTGTTCTCATTGTCCCACCTTGACTTCCTGTCTGGTTTTCCCACCTATACTTCCTGCCTGGTTACAAGCTAACCAGAGTTTATTTAAAATATAATTTATAAAATATAGAATTTTCCCACACCACAAATGTACACAAAATCCACCAGCCACTTGAGGGTCCAATCTCCAACTTTATACTCTTAAAATCTATTAAGCATATTTAACAAACATGTGCTTCATTGCAATTAGTGCATTTCTGGATGTTGTGTCAGGGAAAAGGGGAGTTTTCTCTGGCCATGGATACAAAGGATGACGTCAGGGTGATAATCTGTATGCACCAAAGTTATGAGGTTTAGACTGTCTCAGGGGAAGTAGGAACGTCAGAATCTTTCCAAACTAATGAAAGATATTAACATTGGTTATTTCAATGATAAGGAACTTATATGTTAGGGTTTTGCATCTCTTAGCTTAACTTCATATCTTGCCATTAGCCAGCAAGCTAATGCAAGTCTCTTAACTATGCATTAGTAGGATGAATTATGTAACATACTAATTAAATGAGAAACGAGTATTACAATATTATTGTTCTTATTTATTAAGGATGCTTGTTTAGTGATAATTACAAAACCTGAACGGCTTGGTTGTTCTACTGTAAAGAATCTTTCCTTCATCACAATCCTGTTGGTTCCAAGTCGGTAGAGTCTCATGGGAAATGTGAGAAATTCAAGACAATTCCCAGAGTGTCCTTTTAAAATTCAAATTACTAAGCCCAGCTTGGTATGCAAGACTGCAATCCCAGCACTTGGAAGTCTGAGGCCAGAGAATAGTTTTTTATTTTGCATCCATTTCTATAACTCAGTGATAAATAACTACAGCATATTCCAACCAAGTACAAGTGGTTTTTTTTTTTGTTTTGTTGTTGTTGTTTGTTTTAAAACATATCTGTTATTCTTTACAACAGGACTTCAACTTGATTACTTTCCCAGTACAAGTAAAATAAACACCCACAGGCCATCCAAGACTGCATAACTGGTAATGTGAAAGACTGAGATTCATCAGCAGGTGGTTCACCTCTGGTTGAGTCAGCCTCTGCTTGGGCCAGCTTCCTCTTTGGGCCAGCCTTTCCTTGGTCTAGCCTCCTCTGCTTGGGTCAACTTCCATAGACAAAACTTCTCTTTGGGAATTTGATCTCAAACTGTACTACAGATGTAAACCCATGATGAGGTAGGAGGTCTGTGGTCTTTTTTAAAAGTCAGTAAGACCCATAATAGTCATAGGAAACTGGGGACCATCATTATTAAGACTTCTTAATTCCTTTACACAAGGGGACATTTCCCCAGGAATTTATTTCTCAAACAAAAAAGTGAGTTGAAAGTCCTCTTAGCCTTGAAAGAAGCTAAGTCTGACAGTCATTTACTTCTATGGCATCTCCCATAGCTTTCTTCCCCTACCTCCAGAGGTAGGGACTCCACTCTTCTCTTCAGATGGCGGCCTCCATCAAGAAGGGCCTTGGTTATGTATCTCAGATCCCTGGCAGTTAAAGGAATTTCCTGGAATATTTATTTGGCCCTTAGTAGATTCTTAGTAAGTATTATTTTAATGTACTTACTTATTATAGACCAACCAATGGTGAAGTTATTCTTTCTAGTGGCCCAAAGGGTTATTCATAACTAGCAATCTTATTGCTTAGTACCTAAATTGTAGTAAGAGAATATGTTTCAAAGAGTGTGACCTCCCAACACCACTCTTGACCCCTTATGAGAGTTTTGATGAAACAGAGAAGCCTTTCCCCTTCTTTCTATCTTCCTGTTCTTTGAAACCATCTCCGTTTTACTCACGCTTTTTCCAAGAAGTCACCTACAGTTATACTTCACCAGAGACTGAACCATGCACAATGTTCAAATTTCAGTCTCCAAAATTATGACCTAATGAATCCCTTTTTCTTTTTAAGGTGTCTGAAACCTTGTTATAGCAATGTGGGAAAAGGAACACACCGTTCTTATCATTCTACTATACTGCAGACGAGGAACCCGAGACAGTTCTTTCTCTCCTGCCTTTATGGTCCTATCCCTGTATGCCTCTGCCAGTTTGTCATTTTTATTGACAGAACAAAAAGAAGAGAAGCATCTTTTCGGTATTCTGCATCAGTGACACACCACACATGTCGGATGAGTGCAGTGTTCACCACTCATCTTTAAAATATTCTGCCTCCATAAGACTGCTCTATTCCCCAGCCATCTGAGATTGTTATTATAGCCCCTGGCCCAGGAACCCTGACTGCACTCGCCCAAGGCACATTTCTAGCGCACATCAAATGCTGCTTCAGTTCACTCCATATTTGTTCCTGCACCTGTTATTCAGGCGGAAAGCTCTTATTTTCTCAGTCCATCACTTTCCCATTGTTCTTTGGGATAAACACTGTCTACAATCATTCGCTGAAAGGTCACAGGAAAGCAATGGCTGCTGATGTCCTGAAAGAAAAATTTCATTATTTCTGCCTAGAATTTATTGTGTACTTGCTGCTGATAGAATTAATCGATTGATCTTCCATGGTACAACATAGTTTGAGCCTTTTCTTTGCTTGCAGCCTAAGAAAGAGCTTTAAAATTAACAGCCCAGAATGTTTAAAAAATTCTCCTACAATTAGCAGCACAAAATGATGATGCAGGTTTATATATGCATGTAAATAAGAAATTGTCTACCTTTTATATCAAAACAGGCATTGAACAGGCATAGATATGTATGTATGTATATATGTGCACACACATACAATTACACTCACAGATGCTCTTTGACTTATGATAAAACTGTATCCTAAACTAAAGACACTTGTAATATACCTAGGCTGATGAACACCACAGCTGAGTCTTAAGCAGTCTTAGGACAAATGTTTTATTTGATTTGTTGTTGAAAAACTACCTGACACCAAGCCGATATTGAAATTTCTGATTAGCTCATGTAGTTTATTAAATGCTTGGATGAAAATGGATACATACAATGTGCTAGCACCCACTATGAATGTGTGTTGAAGGGCAGTGCTTGCTAAATGCATACCAGCTTGGCCCTGTGGTGATGGTGGACAGCATGAGTTCTTGCCATCATCTCAAGGACAATGTATATGTATATACACATTTGATAGAAGAAGGGTGATGACTATGGAAATATCTCAGGCCTATGCAAGCTATAAAACTGTAAGGATTGCCCACTTTCCAACCATGGAGAACAAACTAGCTCTTCATTATCTATATTTTGTTTTGAAATTCATGAGAAAGAAATTAATTTATACCATATTTAAAATAATAATAGACTGAGATTTACCAAGATATACAAAAAGCTGTATTTTAAACAATCAAGTAGGAAAACTGTAGAGGCAGTCTCTGACATCAGTTTATAAACAGACAGAAAACAAAATTGGCCAAACACACTAAATGCTGCACAGTGTAGTCCAGTTGAATGCCGGCAGCTATAGGCTTTGCATCATCTTAAACCATTCACGTAGGGAGTCAGCATGATGAAAGCCGGGTGATTCCTGCCCCATAAGCTTGTCTCAGCTTCTGTCTGTGAGGTACAGGATTCATACCTGAAGCAATTTGATCCCTTTATTTACCAACTGTCTACATGTATAGCACATGCTTGGCATTGCAGAAGTGGAACCCAGAGCTCATGTTTGTGCTGTGCAGCTGTCATTACTCACAGTCCCCTCATCTATAACATGAGGTTATTACTAAGTCCCATGTGGGTGTTATGAATATGTATGGACATACATAAAATAATAAGATTATAATACGGGATTAGTGTGTCAAGTCCATAATGGGTTAAGCCTAGCACAGAGGACTAGAATGCTTCGCAATGCCATCTCCTGGTCAATAGCAGAAGTGTAACACCAGAGTTCTTAAGCTTCTTTATGTATCTTGGTGCTATCATGGTTATATTATTGTTATATTTGTTTTAGACAATGTGGTCAGGCTCAAACGCAAATAAACTAAAAAAAAACATCGTTGCGTTCTGCATGTGTAAAGTGAAAGGTGAAATCTCTTACCAGATGAGTGGGACACACCCAAAGAACTAGAAATATCATTGTCAACTCAGTTTGTGCAGACCAGTTCAAACCCTTAGTTAGTGTTAGGACAACGCTTGCACCCGGAGAGAGGACAATGCAGACATTGGTAGTTATGCAAAATAGGCCACTCATGAAAGGGCGGTTCTTTACTGATATATGGTTATCTTCTTTCTCAGTGGAAATCAAGTAAAATAAACATTATAAAAAGAACCTTCCACTAACTTTAGTAGACATGGTAGAGAATATTTCAAAGGAAATTCCATATTTTCATTTCTTCCTTTATCAGGTACACTCTTCTGTGGTGATATTTTGTTTATGTTTTAACAAATAAAGTTTGCCTGAAGATCAGAGTGCAGAGCTAAGCCCCTAGAGGCCAGGGAGTGGTGGCATACACCTTTAACACCAGGACTCAGGAGACTGAAGCAGAGGGATCTTTGTTAGTTCAAGGCCACCCTGGGCTACACAAGATTAAATCTGTGTAAAAGAGAAACAGAGCTCACACAAAGGTGATCCCAGCAATTGGGATTCCACACCTTCAATCCCAGCACTAGGGAAGTAGGGACAGGCAATATGGCTAGGCAGAGAGAGAGGAAGACAAGGCAGAAGGAGACAGGCGCTCAAGGCAGTCTGAGGATGCAGTCTGATGTGCAGTCTGAGTCAGTCAGAGAATATACCGTCTGAGGAGGCAGTCTGAGGACAGATTGCCCTTTTGGTCTGAGGATTCAGTAGGGGTAAAACGTCTCTCTAGTGGCTGACTGCACACTGTTTCTCTGATGTCTCAGCTTTCACCTCCTAATATCTGACTCTGGGTTTTTATTAAGAACAATTAGAATCCGTGCTACACTCTTCAGCTTTTATTGTTTCATTTTATATCATGGTTTTGAGGGAAAGGAAACAGCATGATAAAATGATGCAAATTCAATTTAAAGTCATTCCACTGGTTTACCAGCATGGGGACAGCCAACTATCAACCACTTGGACATAGCAGCAGTGGGATTTAAATATATCACTGGCTTTAAAAGAGCCCAGTCTCATCCTTGTGTGCCTCGGCTACCTTACCTATAATCTATGGCACCATCTGGAGCCACCTAAGAGATTAATTGTGAGGATTATCCTGATTGGGCACATTTATTACATAAATTATATTGCTATATTATTTTACTTCTCACACAAAAAGAGAAAACAAATGACAATACAAAGTGAAGCTCCACCAGGATTTCACTCGCCAGCTAACTCAGCAAATTCATGCAGACAATGATTTCCACACCACAAGAAAAGTGTCTGTAACAGGTGATAGCCTTGTTCACTAGGGTTATGTCACCTCTGCCTGATCTGAAAATTCAGACGTCTTGTGTGAAGAAGACCCCAGCACATGATTCGTGCAGGCCCTGGGTATTGCTGCAGGCCCTGGGCATTGCTGCAGGCTCTGGGTATTGCTGCAGGCCCTGGGCATTGCTGCAGGCCCTGGGTATTGCTGCAGGCTCTGGGTATTGCTGCAGGTCCTGGGCATTGCTGCAGGCCCTGGGCATTGCTGCAGGCCCTGGGCATTGCTGCAGGCCCTGGGTATTGCTGCAGGCCCTGGGTATTGCTGCAGGCCCTGGGCATTGCTGCAGGCCCTGGGCATTGCTGCAGGCCCTGGGTATTGCTGCAGGCCCTGGGCATTGCTGCAGGCTCTGGGTATTGCTGCAGGCCCTGGGTATTGCTGCAGGCCCTGGGCATTGCTGCAGGCTCTGGGCATTGCTGCAGGCCCTGGGCATTGCTGCAGGCCCTGGGCATTGCTGCCTCCCTCATACAGACTGTGGTGCTGAATCTGAAGCCCACACATTTTGCTGCACCCAAGTGATTTCACCCAAACTCTTGCACTCATTTTCTAGTGCCCCTGAGACGTCATCTAAGTAGTTTAATAATGTTTATCCAATTTTCTCCTCTTTGGAGAACAGCACACAAGGCAGAGAATATCTTCATGCAATGTGACTGATAAATGCCTTTTGGTGTGATATAACCTATTCAATTACTAAGTGCAATTATCCACAGTAAACAGGGTGATTTTTGTCACACACTACGCAACCCCCCTGATTTGAGAGGCAATGTTCACTTTTAGTTAATGCCAATGAATTTGAAGAGTTCCAAACTCTGTGAAGAGGTGATGCGTAGACTTTCACATTCATTGGAGGCGTTCACATTAAGGTAGAAATCCACTGACTGCCCTCTCCCTCAGACCACTGATCTGATCTGCCTAACACAATGAGCCTGGAGCTGTCTCTTTCAGATTCACCCCAGGAGATGCTCATTCTCACGCAATGAAGAGCATATTGTGAGAATCACTCATATATTCTCTGAAAAGAGGAGATGAAATTGCCTGGAAAATTTTGGATTTCTAATGGAAGCTTCAACTTGTCCTGTCTTCAAACTTAGGAATTTCTTTGATTTACTTTAAGGATATTTTAATGTCACACATCTTTCCATCTTATTAGACTAAGTAGTGTCAATGTTCTTATTAGTAAGCATACTTCTTTTTATTATGTATTGGTAATTTACCAGTATATATGTTTATCATGTGCATGCCTGGTACTTTTAAGGCCAAGAAAGAGCATTGGATGCCCTGAAACTGGAGTTACAAAGGGTTATGAGCTGCTATGTGGATGTTAGAAATAGAACCTATGTCCTCTGGAAGAGCAGCGAGTGTTTTTAAGCACAGAGAAATCTTTCTAACTCCCATTAGTAGGTTACTAATATACTTTTATTCTTTATTTTTGTGTTGTATGTGTTTTTATGTGGAGATTTGATTCTATATATTTTGGGATTTTATTGATGGAGTCATTCTCAGAACAGACTGAGATTTGTGTCCATTCCTTTTTAGAAGAAAATGGGCTAATCATTGCAATTCATTCAAAGTCTAGATCACCCTAACTATATAACATGCATTACTTAAATATTGCTAAAACACTAGGTTAACTCATGGCAAGTAAGTACTTATAACATCTCCAGAGGCTTGCTTCATCCTCAGTCATGCTGCTTGGGCCTATGACCCACAATGCTTTAAAGTGGACAGCTGAAATAAAGATGTGTGCAGGACATTAAAAAGCAAGGATTTAGTACATTTCTATAACATTCCAAACTATAGTGTCAGGAAAAGAGCAATTTCCCTCTTTCCTTGTGAATTTATTTGTCCATTTCTCTCTGTGGAAGAAAAGAAAAAATCGACACTCTCCATAATAACTGCATCTCTCAACCATATCTGCCTTTTGCCAAGATGTCACATCAATTTTTCACACTTCTTCCTGTTTCTTTTGTAATGCAGAGATTTTTTTCCCCACTTTTTACTCAGTTCCAAAGGCTCAGCTACTGCAAAGATCATCAAGGAATGATCTTGAGCATGAGAAAGAGAAACTTCTCTATTTTTAAAGCAGAAAGACCATTGGTTGTGAACTTTTCTTTTGATTCAAAACTCTCTTTACCATGCACACAGCATTCTAAAAGCTCTCCTGTGCTGGGCTCCTACCCTCTCTGACACTCCAGCCTTTCCTGGACCGTTTAACAACACTCAGCCTGGGCCTTGCCCTGGGGAACTACTGAGTAGGAGCAGGTCAGTGTCCTCACTGTGCCTAGACTTGACAATAAGCTTTTCCTCACTGATGATGCACCCCTGTGGGTCTGCCATTATCAGGAGAGCTTGAACAATGAACTATGTGCGATGAACTCTCCTTAAAGCCATTGATGAGACATTGTTAGATGATACTTTTAATAACTTCATTTTTGACCAAATTGCAAACACAATTTGAAGGCACTGGACCTGAACTGGATAATGTGATCCTGATTTCTTTTACTTTGAGAATATCCCAGACATTTAAATTAGTCTTCCCAACTGGGACTTGTTTTGATGTTATAGAGCTGGCCTCTGCACCTTATTATCAATAGTTTTCTTAATTGATAAGGAAGAAACATCTTCATAGATCGAGGTAGGATTGAACTTCAAATCAGTTCTAACTTGCTTGTGTACACTAGTGTAAGAAGGGTGTTATTAAAGATCTCTTTCTAAAATACAAGATAATTTTGGTAAAATAAGCCTTGCCAAAACCTTTCAATCATGTAAAAATAATGATGGTGGTGTGTTGAATTGTGTTTCTCTGAGCTAGCCATTTTTATTTGCATACATTATCTTAACTGATCCTCTTGACAATCTTATGAGAGAGGCATTGTTATCACCTTCCATGGACCAGAGAAAGGTGACAAAGAGATGTTAACTGGTATTCTAAATTCCTGTGATTATAAGCCTCTGATTTTGTAATTTGAGAATTTAATTCCATGTAATAGGGCAAGCACCATGGTTCCTTTTACCATTATCTTCCACCATCCATTTAGTGAATAAACTTCTTGTAAGCAAGTGCTTGTTGACCTGAGGATGATGCCTTAAGATTATGGGCTTTAGGAATTCTCACCCTCATCTTGGGTGGAGGAAGGCACATTCCCCATAGGAGATATGGAAAAAATTGCATTAATCTTTACTAACATCTTACATCATTTGGACTACAAAGCCTTGGTGTGGCAGTGAATCAAGTCCTTAAGTGACTTTCTAAGAAACAGATGTACAACTGAAAAGAAGGTGTAGGTGGGAGACCAACTGACCATAATCTTCAATTATTTAGTTATCAACAATGATGAGAATCTAGAGTCCAGTGTTTTCTTTTTTGGAGCTATCAGATGGGGTCACTTCATACCTCTATGAAAGTCCTCCACCGTCTCCTCCCCTGGAGCAGAATACTAGCATAAATTAGACTTATTTGTCTAGAATTTTGAAATTAATAAATGTATTTATCTTCAGTTTTAATAAACTTGCTAAATGGTGTGTTCCTTGTCTGCAGTGTCCTAACCAACACACCGGATTTGTAACCTAAGATACCTCTGTCTTAGCATTTACTGAGGGACAAGGTATACTACATGCTATGTTCTGAAATATATTTAAACATCTTTTACTTAATCTTGATGTTACTACTATAGATTTAACCCCTGAGAAATACTTGTGCAAATATCTAGGATGTACATTTGTGGTGATAGGGAACCTCTATCAGCCAATGACCAGTAAGCAGTTGGACCAGGTTATGGCATGACCTTTTGGGTACCCAGAGAAAACCACCAGCCCACCCAGGGCTCTCTCTCTCTCTCTCTCTGGTTCTGGCATTACACACCTGAGCTTGGACTTCTCACTCCTATTCCATGAGTTTGCCCTTTATAATAAAGAAATATAATTGAAATAAGCTAGGGATTCTTTGACTCGTGCCCTCACCCCCCCCCTTTTCAAGTAACATCTGGTGCTATGAAGTAGCTTCAACAAACAGATCTCAATAGCATAAAAAATATTGCTTTACATTATAGTATAAGGGTCAACAGGTACCATTTTGGCCATATCTTTTCAGAGTCAATTGTGTCTAGCAGTGAAAAAGTACTAATGACTCTTCTTCAGGCTCTAAAGATGACCTGGGGTAGTTTTGAGACAGCTCTCATTTATAAAATTAACAGAACACATAATGAGAAGGCTCTTTTCCTTGCTGTAATTTCCTTTGCTGATAGAGTGCTATGTATCAGGGTGATGTGTGGTCAGAGATTGACCTTTAATATTGCTTTGATATGGGATTCCCCTCTGTATGCTGTGAATATGATTTGTTCATTAATAAAGAAAACTGCCTTGGACTGTTAATGGGGCAGAACTTTGTTAGGCTGGGAAAACTAAACTGAATGCTGGGAGAAAGAAGGGCAGAGTCAGAGAGAAGCAATGTAGCCCGGCTTGAGACAGATGCCGGAACTTTAGCCACAGCCACGTGGCGATACACAGATTAATAGAAATGGGTTAAATTAACATATAATAGTTAGCCAATAAGAAGCTAGAGCTAATGGGCCAAGCAGTGATTTAAATAATACAGTTTCTGTATGGTTATCTTGGGGCTGAGCAGCTGGAAACAAACATATAGAAAATAGAATCTTCCCAACACATTGCAGGAACCAGTTGCTCTCCTGTTCCCTGATACAAAAGAGATTTGTCTTTGAGCAGAGTGACATGATAGAGGAAAGCCCTTAGTTCTGGGGACCGCGTTACTTTCCCTCTATGGCCTTAGAGAAATCTCACTTACTCTAAGCCTCAGTTTTCTGTCTTTAAAATGTAGAGCTTTGAAGTAGAATGGAGCCTTTACTCACAACAGTAGACTCCTTAAGTAGACAAGTCATACATAACTGCAGTGCAGCCCCATCCCTACTTGAATGACATCAGCTAGTGTTTTTGAGCATATTCGCAGAAGACACTGATTACTCAGATGACCTTCAGTTTGTGTCTGAGTGGAGTCATTTACTGTTGATAACTCTGTGTCTGTCCCCTATTCTCATGAAACTAAATTCATGTGAGTTTTTGTGACTGTCTTCTTTCCTCTGTCACAGGCTTGATGTGAACTCTACTTTTTAATTTCTCTTGTTCACACATTGCTTCCTGTTCAATGGTCCACTCACTTGGCACATGCCATTGGCAACAAGAACTCACTTAAGACATTCATAGGTTGAAAAAGATAATGTTTTCATGTCCGTTTATAAGCATGGCTGTGCACAGTTCAGAATCATATATGCAAACTAAGAAGGACACTGTTGCTCTAAATCTGCTCAGAGAGCTGGTCAGTGTAGGAACCTGCAGACAGTGGTTGTTAGAACCTGGAGTAACTGGGCTTCTTTTTCTTTAGTGGTTTTCAAAATGTTTTCTACAGTATAGATTATTTCTTGACGTGATATTTCTATAATTTTTCTGAATGTTTAAAAATTTTAAAGATTAATAATGGATGATGAAAACAATAAACAAGTAGAAAATGAAGTTAAACAAATTTTGAAATCTATCTGCCTATGAATTGAAAACACCCTATCTTAGTTATGCACTGACACCGGTGCTCGTGCTCATGGCTTTGATTGATATTATGATTTACAAGTGTACATGCAGTTATATCGTAAACAGAAACCCAAGTAGCTCAATATATGCTTTTGAGGTAAATCATATTCTGCATGTTTAAAGTAAATAAATTCCTCTAATTTTCATAATGTTCAGCAGAGAACACAGAACCAGCCACAGACTGCCAGGAGAGTGCTCTTGAGAACAGGGGCCCAGATACCAAGTTACAGTCACAGCCCCTGATTCCTTTCTCTCTGCCTACCATCCTTTGTTTTTGATGACAAGAGTGTCATACACTGGATGCCATCCAACTGATATGCATTTCAGATTTACCTGATTTTCCTATGCCACTACATAAGAATTTTACAAAAATGTTGTCACAGGTGATAATAGTTTCATGTCTTGATAGAAGATATATAGTTATAACTAATCTACTTTATTGGTGAAATGATTCAGGTGCTGAGTGACTAACAGAAAACTCATTTTGTGAAAATAAAACTTCACAGAAAATACAAAAATAATGAATGTTCTTATGTTTTCTGTTTATATGAACTTCCAATGGGAGAAATCATACTTTTAAACACTACCTGTCTTATGGGATAGCTTCAATAATTGAGCCCCATCTATTAAAATGACTTTTAGCAACTCTTCTAACAGTTACTCAGAAAGTTATACACATGACGTCACCAATCACACAGGAGGAAATGTCACTTCACAGCTCAGCAATCCCAGGTAACTTTTGCTTCCAAGTAGGAAAGTCAAGTTCTTCCTTTCAATTGCATGGATTTTGCTTTGTTACAATCGCACAGTCAACACGTAAAGGTTTGAACTCTCACTGCTATTGGTCACAGAGAAAATGTGATCTACAAAGATTTTCCAAAAACTGGCACTTTAAAGAGTGCTACTGGAAATAGTTTATTAGGGCTGGAACTGCAGCCTCAGGAGCAAATACAGTCTCTTTCACACACTCCCATTAAAGGCACTTTTGTGATCCATTTATGCAGAAGGATACAATTCTTTAAAAGTGTGTGCATCAGACTCCCTGAGTGACAGACTTGGGTGGGGAAACTCATAGTACCTCACACCATTTCACTGTGGTTAAAGTGAGACTCCTTCCTACACCAAACACATTTCCTTAAAAGTGTCTGTGTACAAATGAGTTTGCTGGTGTCCTCTCTTCCTATGGCATATACAACACCTTCACGCCGAGTTTGGAATTATGCACAGAAGATGTGGGAGCCTTGGGCATTCACAGCGTACATTGCTGGAAATAGATTCCCATGGAAGCTGCTGACCAGGGCCCAGTAGAGACCTCACAGGTGACTCCTACTGGGATGACAATAAGCAACCGTCTGCTCAAAGTTGTACCTGATGGAGAACCATCAGAAGTTGGTAGACCTTCATTCCTCCCCTGCTATACCTTGCTCCTCAAGTCACTTGAAAGTTCACATTCCAAAGGCATCAGGAGCATTAACACAGCATCAAAGAACCAAGGTTCAGCAGCTAATGCACAAGCCTCCTCCAGTACACAAGAATCCTTTGCAGGAAGAACTTTCAAAGAACTGACCTCCCACCATCCTTTCAGTCCCCACATTTTCTGTTTCTGAAGTGTAGGTAATGCATGGGAATAGCAATCCAATCCTCCTGCAGAATGAAACTGTTTGAAAAGTACAACCATTCTCTCCAAAGCTCTTCAACCTTCCCATGCCATTTGTGTTCTTTGACCACAAGCATTCATGCACACATTAAATGGATCTCTGTATTAGCTACATTTTCAAACCATTAGGTTGACTATACTCTTGAATTTCTATGTGCTTTCTAAACAACAGAGACAATATGTCAGGAAATTAAGGTCTTTTTTTTTTTCTTTAAAGCTTTATGGTGCTCACTGTGAAATAGAGGAAAAAGCTTGTCAAATGAAGGTGAACCTTTATGTTTCTTTCAGAACAAATGAAGTAAGTCTAAGCTAGGAGTGTTGATATTGTTCATTCAGATGGAGTTATGGGATGTCTGTTTGATGTCTATGGAGTCTCTAATTGTAATGGTAAGGGAGAGAGCAAACAGAATGGAGAGCTACCGATCCTTCCTATTTAAAAGGCAGAATCATCTGAGAATTGCCACTCCGGTAGCTAGAACACTACTGTAAAACACCTTTCTTCTTCCAACCATAGCATCTGTTTCAAAGCAGTCATTTCTCCCCTTCCAGACAGAGGTGAACAGCAGGCCTGCAGCAGACAAAGCAGGCAGTGCTGAGGAACTCTCCTGGGAGAGACACAGGACAGGGCAATGTTCTTCCACATTAGAGTTTCAGCTCCACATCCCCCAAAGTGAGAAGGAACCGTAGAACCAACAAGTGGCGATTGTCACCCTCTGTGGATTTAGCCAACATAGTGTAAGCATATGAGATGCAATTACTTCATAAAAATAACACTAAGAAAGTTAACAGAAAGCCCTGTCACCGGTGACCGCGATTGAGCCCTGCCGTGTTGCTCAACAGTACAGCAGGCCCATCCTGACTACTGTGACTGTCTCCACAGAGCTTTGCAGTCTGGGTTTTAACTTTCACGCCACATGACAATAAGAACTGCTGAATACTGGAAGGAGAATGGACCTCTAGGAGAGTCCTTTAAAGCCCATTCTCTTCTGGCAAGTGACACACTGATAGTGTCACATTCATTTTCAAATATGTGAACCGTTAGAAGGTTACCTGGGGAACTAGTCCAATAAAATTGCTCAGAGCAATTATGCAAATGGTTACTAATTATGGAAATTCACTTTTCAAGTCCATCTTGTATTATTTGCAAAATTCAAATACCAATACTGTAGAATGTTCCTATCTAATTTCAAATCAGAATAACTTAATATTTTGTAATAAATGTGTTGACCTTCAGTCTTACTGATACTTATAGAAATCAACACTTTCATAGATAGGGAAGTGATGGCTCTTGCTTTACAGAACTAGAACAAGCTTGGGGTGGAGACTGAAGAGTTTGTGTACTCCAATGGCAGTTAGTTTAAAAAGCAAATGGACTAAGGGATCTCAAGAGATGCTTACTGTCCTGCATGGCACTATAGGTTGAGTTTCCCCTCCACCATTAACTGTTTAATGAATATATTGACTGGCATCTACTTAAATATAAATTTTAGAACTGCCCCTTCTTCAAAAGAACACACAAGCAATTATTAAAGCAGAAGGTGGGGGCAAATGACAAGGACCCAAAGACCAGCTTTACTAGTCTATCGGCACTTTTCCTAGTGTTCAAAAAAGCTCATTGGATTTCTGTGAAAATCATAAGAATACTATAAATTGCAATAACAAGCAAATCTTTAGAAGAAATAAAACTGAAGTTCGATTTCAGTCTTGTAAAGCCACTTGGTTCTGTTCAAGAAAGGCAAAATTTATCAAGTTTTGGGGCTAAATGGCGCAGTTTCTGCATGGAAAGGAAAAGTAGGTTATGCTGGTCTGAAAGAAACATGTACAAGAAACAGAAGCATAGATTCAACATCTTACTTTAAAGAGCATGTGAGCCTGCTTCACCCCTTCCATCTGAATCTTGTACAGTTGTGTGTCTCACCTTTATTTTTGGTGAGTTACACAATCAGATAGTGTCTCCATTCATGCGAATTTGAAAGAACCCACACCCTGTGTGTGTTATTTTATTTCGGGGGCCAAAGGAAAGGGTTGCTGCCAGTAGGGTGCTCAAAGCATGCAGAATAAATTCAGTCCTGGGCACTGAAACAGGCCACCCTTGTGCTGTGCTAATGGGAGAAGAAAGCAAACACCATCACCAACTTTGAGACTACATCCCAGCAGCAGTCACAAAGCACTTCTGTCAGTGCATTTGAAACCTCCACTAAAAATAGGTCCTCTGTACTGGGGCTGAAATTCTCATCCGTGACCAGTGATGGAGCACAGTGCCCCATTGTTCCCAGCTAAGGTTCTCCTCTGCTTCAATAATGTCTTCTAACTTTAAACACAGCCAAAGGAAGTCACCTGCCACCAACCTCACTCAAGACTTCAGCCAGGCCATCAACGGAGTTTGGGGACTACTGCACAAGTCTTAGCACCTTCTGCTTTCTCTGGCTTCCTGGATCTTAGAATTCATTCCATGGGTACTGGAGTTCCCTAATTACTAGCAGAGGTCTAACACAAACATAAAGCACTCCCTAGGGACATCCCTTCTCTCCCTACTTCCTCTTTATGGTGTCCTACTTCAGCATGGTCACTATTCCAGACTTCAGAGCTGGGGGGGGGTGAGGTGGGGGTTGGGGATTGGGGGTCTTCATTTGCTCTGGAGGGAAGCTCTTGATACCCAAAGGGAGGCAATTCTAAGACTTTCTCCAGGGGGCTGGGGGAACTATAGAAGAGCGCTGCTCTCTCCAAAGATTGAGTCTTAATCACTCAGCTAACATCTTGCTTAGGTGGGAGGTGCCTGTCCCCTGACCAGCGCAGCCTCCTGGCCTGGGGCCTCACGTTTCTGGACTCACCTGGTGCTGAAGACGAGTGCAGGCAGCAGGGGCAGCAGGTAGTGTGCAGCGTTGAATTTCATGTCGCTGCCCTCTGGGGTGCCCCTTCACTCCCCGCTACTCTTTTGCCTCCTCTGGTCTGGTTGGTCGCTACTCGCCTTCCTCTCTTCCCAGGAAGCCCTCTCCAGAGACCCACAAACACACTGATATAGGCTTTGTGAAGGCAAGGACTAGAGAGCGAGTATATTCAGGAGTGATGTCACCCGCGAGCCCTGCCGGGATGGTCCAGCGCTGTGCTCAGGGCGCACGGCGCGGGTGTATCCGCGGGTGGAGGAAAGGACCGGAGTCCAGGTCGCTGCTCCGGTAGTCAGTTGCACTTGGTCACTCCCGTGCGCACTGAAGCAGATCTCTTCTTCCCTGCTCCCACTGAAGACAGGAGGGGAGGGCGGTGGCGAGGACCAATCTCGTTCTCCAGTAATTGAGCTGGCTTGCTCCGCAGGGTGAGAGACAATTCGCTGGGAAGGACTCCAGACTCTTCAGGGTCCGGAGCAGACGTCTCTCACCAGCTTACAAGGCTTTTGCAGGAGAGTAAGCTTAAAATACTGTGCTGATTAGATGCGTAATGGCTTGCCTGCGGCGGACGGAGAGTAGCAGCAGCCAGTGCAGACCAGAAGCGGGCTCTTACCCACATGAGGTTAGGAGGTCTCTATCACGGAAAGGGGCCGGGACTAACACAAAGTCCGCGGCTCTTGGTTCTGGGGCGTCCGGGTTTTCTCTTTTCTTGTCTCTGCGCCTGTCAGCTGCTCAAGGGTGTGCAGCTGACTGCCCAAGTTCATGCACCTTCAAGGATCCTTTTCCTGTGGGCAAACTCCTCAGCAAGATCACAGAGACAATCGTTATTAACTCTATGGTACGGGGAGGAAGCAGAGGACTCTAGATGCCAGTGCTTTTTGTGAAGTTTCTAAATGTTGTATTCCAAGCATCGAGTGTTTAACAAGCTTTATTTAGAAATTTTGTCAGAAAAGGGAAACAGCACAACTTTAAAGCAATCTACCATTTTGAAAATTCAGTTTTAAAAGAAAGGTGACTTCACCTACAGAGCTTTGAAACTCCAAGGTCTTCACATCATAGGGCATGCATGCATGCCTCTCTCTCTCTCTCTCTCTCTCTCTCTCTCTCTCTCTCTCTCTCTCTCTCTCTCTCTGTGTGTGTGTGTTATAAGAAAGTGGACATGGCATTCCTCTCAAGAGTCAGTGTACTAAAGTAAGCACTACAATTTTCCTACAAAAATGTGAGGAGAACAGGGATTGCCAGTGACTTGACTGGACTTTTGTTTCTTAAACAAAGAACTAGGTATCTATCCCAAGTCCTAAGACAACCTAGCTGCTGTTGTGAATGTCACAACTGAAATTTGTCTACGCTAAAAGAGTCAGGCACATGCAAGTCTCAGAGGATGAAGGGTGGCAGATGCTTTCACAAGAGCTCAGTTGATGACCCATGTTCTCCCAGGCAAGCTATTAAGAAGAAAATTTCAAAGAATAACCTGCTATAAACTCAGTATTGAAGATGTATTTAATGATAAAATAGCGCATTTATTACTCTAAAAAAGTGTGAAAATACAATGTATTTTCTTCAAATTTGCTGTTTCATTCTAACTTTTTACTGATGAGGCTAAACTTAAGGGTGCACTGACTGAAGAACTTTACTGTGGGAATGTCAAGTTATTAAAATGTAGTATTAATATTTTCAATGAAAGTCAACCCTTCGGCAGTAGGAACATCTACAATAGTTATAGCTAGAGTCAGACACAAAGTAGCTCCTTCCTGAATTGTATTTTAGGAGGAAAAAAGAAAACAAGAACAACAGCAATAGCCCTGTGATAATTTAAAGATCAGCTTTCAATGGGAAAGAGACCCATGGAGTTCTGTTTTGTTCTGCTGTGTAACCTCAAATTTGCAGCAATCCTCCTGTCTCAGTCTCTTGAATGCTGCCATGCTTATTTTTAAAGGTGGCTAAGTTGTATGTTAACAAGAGTACACCACTTTGCAATAATAACAAAAATGTGTATAACAAGAATTAACACTCATCTGAAGGATGTCACTCTACTTATTATACCCCAACTTTGCATTCAGTATTTTAATGTCTTCACCCCGTGCACCCAATGTGGTCATTCCCCCTGTTTACCTCTTCTACAGATCCCTGATATGAGTCACTAGTCATTTCCTCAAAGCAGTGGCTGTTCAAATTGTTTTGACAACACTCCATGATTTATACACTATTGTAGGGAAATATTTTGTGATAACATAATGTAAGTTTCTAACATGAATTTTATTACATGAAACAATAATGGGGAAATTCCAAATTATCCACTAAGGAAGTGAATTATACCAGTAATGCTTGGGCTGGTTTTCCAAGTCCTGTGGTATGCTTTATTGGAAACTTATAAAAGTCCTTTAATGGGCATTAAAGCATCTAGACACTTGGCTGAAGATGATCCTGAATGAGACTTAGGCAACTCTTGCAGGATTAGAGGTTTAAGTAGCTACATTCAGCCAGGTGGTGGTGGCACATGCCTTTAATACCAGCACTAGGGCGGCAGAGGCAGGTGGATCTCTGGGAGTATTATGATGTTTTCAGTTCTGAAAGTAGGCTCATCTGGGTGTGGTGTCCTGGATCTTTAATTGCAGATCAAGAGACTGAGGTAGGGAGATAATAAGTTTGAGACCAATGTGGGAGACTTAGCAGGACTTTGTCTCTGAACAAACTGCAAAGGGTTAAGGGTCAAGCTCAGTTGTAGAGTGCTGTATGGCTTGTGTGAGGCCTGGGTTTCATCCCACTCTGTGTAATTTACCCTGCTCCATTTAGCGTCAGCTTTTATAGGGTTATGGGAGTGGCCCAGTTCATTCATGCTACATGGCCATCGGTGGTCCAACACTCATTTGTTGAAAGTTTCATTGTTACTATCATTTGTGGAAAGGGTTACTCTGTTTCCAGTTTCATTGTTGTGTTATTTCTTCTCTCTCACAATACTAACTTTATTTTCCTTACATTTTGGATGGATTGGATGTTATGCTGCCACATCATAAACTACAATAACCTCTAACATTTCAGCTTTGACCTCCTGGTTTAAATTCTATGGTCTTACTCCTGAGTCCACATCATAAACTACAATAACCTCTAACATTTCAGCTTTGACCTCCTGGTTTAAATTCTATGGTCTTACTCCTGAGTCAGACTTGCTACATTTTATGGATTTTATTCTCACAGGATGGCTATGGATCTGAACTTTATCTTCATCATAGAGTTCTTCACTGACCTCGTACACATATTTCCTGGCATTCCGTGAGACATATTCAATCACATGGAAACCTTTTTTGACCCTTCCTCTCCCATTGAATATTTTCTAATATTTCTTTAACTCAGTCTCCCAAGTTCTAAACCTGAGTTTCAAGCCTTCCTTCGGCCCCTGTTTCTCGTGGAATTGATCACCTAATTATGTAGGTTATGCATATTCATTCATGCCACTCATCTAGTCAGTACAGCTCTGCCCCCGGCTTCTCCATCTCTCCATTCACAAATACGCCTCTGGTCTTCAAGGGGATTCACTTAAGTGTATTACTCTGGCTGAAGCGCACTCAACTGAAGACATCTGAGTAGTTATGAGGCCTCTCAGACCCTGTCCTCAAATATTGGACTTCATGTATGTAACTTTTCTCTTCATTTTTGGTTCCATGTTGTTTCATTTTAAAGAATGTATCCCCTGATAATCCATTTTCATTTCTCTGTCTCTGTCTCTCTATCTCTCCTCTTCTCTCTCCCTCCTCTCCATACCTGAGGAGCAAAGACAATTACCTAAGAGCAAAGACAATCATGTCCCATCAAGACTACAGTTTCTTTCTAGAATCTGCCCCTAACCCACTGACTAATGACATGTCCTTCCAAGTTCTATATCATGTAGTATTTTGACTTGATATTGTATTTACACCACATTTTCCTGTTCCTCACCAAACAACAACATATTAAAATAGACATAAAAAATTTCTTAATTGTTCTAAGCATTAAGAAAGGTGATGGTGTTATAGACACCTATAATTTGCTATGTTTCTATAAGCCAATTATTAATTTTCTATAGTTGAATATGTAAATTTGGGTAAGGAGAGCTAAAAAAATAAAAATTTATTTCTTTGTTTTCCTGAAAAATTGTTTCCTGGTTTTGGCCTCACTGTTTTATCACTTCTAATTAAGACTGACAAGAAAGTGTCAAATGAGATGAAATATCTATTTGGAAAAAAAGATGTCCAAATTGTCCTCAAAGCAGGAGGGAACATGGAATTCCAACAAACTGCTGCTATTTCTATGCAAAACCAAAAAAAATACACCTATGAATAGTACAGATACATTTTAAGACTGCCAAATGCAGTGCCTTCAAATGAGTCTCTGCATGGCTTTACTCTGATGAATTTCATCCTCTTTAGTCTTTGCAGTTCACATGAATGATGCAGGAGCTCAGTTTTGTGCAAGGAGACTTCTGTTGACCCATGCCTGGGTCCCTACGTCATTGCTTTGCTAGCAGCAGCATAGGCAAATTTTTCTGTGATGAAGTTTATACACTTGAAAACATACACAAACAAAATTATGTCTTTAACTAGTTTTTAGATGGTGGCAGCTAAAGATGGGATCTTAATATGTGGACCAAGCTAAACTCCAGCTCCTGGAAATCCTCCTGTTTCAGCCTCCAGAGTGTTAAATTTACAAGGATGGGCCATATACCTGTTTCAAATTCTTGATGTTATATTTAAAATATTGGAAAGCCTTTGCCCAAATGCTTTAAATTTAAATCTACTTTGGGTAAAAAGTCTCACAGAGAATCTTTCAGGGCACATCACTCCTAATGAGAACTTCTTTGGGAAATCTTTTGATAAGCATAAAAATGCCTTACTACATGAATATTCTTTTGCTACAAGACTTTTTTTGAGTTCTTTAGTAGTTAATTTTGAGTACTGTAACTTTTTTAAACATTTTGATTAAGAAATTTGTTCTATCCATTTTTTGATTAAGTTATGCCTACATTTATGAATCAATAATATCTCTTGTTTCATAAGAATAGTTCTATATTTTCTTTTTTACATATCTTTTTTTCTATCTTACTTATTAAAGTCACAGTTCTCCTTGTTCCCATTCTGTGATGAATAAAACACACACACATACACACACACACGAACACACACCAGCTGTGTGGTGGTGGCACACATCTTTAATCTCAGTACTCAGGAAGCAGAGACAGGTGGATGTCTATGAGTTAAGGTCAGCCTTATCCACAAAGTGAGTTCCAGGACAGCCAGGACAGTTACACAAAGAAACCCTGTCTTGAGAAGCCAAACCAAACCGAACCAATCCAAACCAACAAAAACAACAAAATAAAACAAAACAAAAAATAAGCAAACAAAAAGTCCCTTAAAGCTTAGCCCTGTTTGTTAGCTGTACCTGACACTGGTCACATGATTTGTCAAAGACAGCCTCTTAACTATACTTTTATTTAATCTGAATGAAAATTAATGATAATATTTATGCTTCTAGGCATGAAGGAATAATTAATAACAGATTTTTCTCAACTTCTGAACAAAATGAAAAATTTGAAAAGAAATAGGAGGTGGCACTTTGTGATTTCTAGGAAACCAGAAGAATGAGCTCACGGAAAAGCCATTTCCACCCAATTCCTAGTGAAGCTTTATAGGTGCCATGGCTTAGGAAGGGAGCAGGAAAGCAGCATCTCTTACCATGGAGCTCCAAGTCAGATCAGGATCTGTGCAGTGCACACAATAGGGGGAAAGATGACTACAGAGAACAAACTTCACAGAAAATACCCAAAGGCCTGCCTGGAACTTACTGTTGGTCTTTGGCCAATGGACATACTGTGTGAGCAGAGGGCTGGGCCCTGCAGGCTTCACTAGGCTAGCCAGCAGCTGCAGCACTCCTGAGACAGAGTCAGACTAGCAGAGTTTGCACAATGCCAGGAGCTGAACTGAAATTCTCCCCCAGCTATAGAGACATCTAAGAACTGTTGTGAACATGTCAAGTGTTGAGATAAAACACAGGAAAGACTGTTTTAGAACAAAAAGTATTCCTATTGTAAAGGAGCTATCAGGGAGCTAAGGAAATAACTGACTGAAGAGTCATAGAAACAATGTATAAAGAAAAACAAAGAGAGATGTCTGACAGTAACAAACAGACCCACCTATAGAAGAAATTCAACCTTCCCTAGAGAAAGCTGTCAGGGTGCAGAATGCCTATGTTGTGTCCAGTCAGTGTCAAACATGCAGTGAACTGTGGGAGACATGCTGGGAATGAGATGAACTCCTAAGGACAAAGAGAATAACAGTGAACAAAATACAAAGCACTAGACTTGAAATGAGCAGAGTAAGAAAACAGTGCAGGTAACACTACTACAACAAAACATAAAAACTTTAGAACCAGAATAGATAACAAGTGAAAATCATAGTTAAGAATGAATGGTGAGGGATCTGGGGAAATACACATAAAGCCTTATTCAGATATGGGGGGAATGTTCAAACATGAAGACCGAATTGAAGAGATGTGAAATTGTCCGATAAATACACATTTGGAGTTCTGGAAGAATAGGGGAATTTTTGTTTTTTTGAGACAAGGTTTCTCTGTGTAGCTTTGGAACCTGGCACTCACTCTGCTCTGTAGACCAGGTTGACTTTGAACTCACAGAGTTCCACCTGCCTCTGCCTATCAAGTGCTGGTTTTAAAGGCATGCACCACCACTGTCCAGCTGTAAAATTATTATAATACAGAAATTATTCGAGAAACTTTGAGTAAATTATCAGTATTTAAAAAAATCAAAACAAAAAACTTCATTTTGAAGAAGTTTTACCAAACTTGGGTAGGCTTATTCTTTATAGAACCACTGCTAGAATATCATCATAAATCCTCAAAAATGATGGAAATGAAATGGTAGCTACAGACCCCAAAGACGAGCCCCTCCACATTCATGCCCAGGAGGCTGGCAATAACCAAATATGTGCCAGGGTGATAGAAAGCACTTGAAAACGGTTGAAAGGCTGTTACCTAAGAGAGTTCTGATGAACAAAACCATATTTCAAAAATGAGGAAAACACATTCCCTAATAAGTAAAGCCCCAAAAAATTGATTTCCAGAAAAATTATCAGTGTTAAGATAGCTAACATAGATCAGGCTGGAAGGCACAATATATTTCAAAAACAGTATTTTATGGATTAGGGTGAATAGTTTCAGAGATTATGTATATGTGCGCATACATATAATTTACATATATTTCATCCTTCAAGGAGGCAAAGCAGACATGTTGCACCATAGGATTTTAATATGCTCCACAGATGTGTAACAGCAGTAGGGCAGAAATGGGTCAACGAATTATACTCATGGTTGTAAAACATCATCTCTAGACAGCGTGTGAAGCTGTGAACGTGTGAGGTCCTCACCAGAGTAAATAATAAATCAAAGTGAAATCCTTGCATAAAAATATTCCAGATAGAAATGAAATACAAAACAGAAACAGAAATAGAAACATTAATGCAAATTAGACAATAAAAAAACAGAGAGAAAATAGAATCTGTGAAAGAACTGAGAAGTAAATAATCAAATGGTAGAAATAAACAAAGCTGTATCACTAAAGTAGATAAACTTTAACAGAAACTATCAGTTAAAATAAGAGGTGCTCATACAGTTATGGCTGTGTATAAGACATTTTTTTAAAAATATGAAGTCAAAAGTTTTTTATAAAAACTTGAGTGGCAAAATTAATGACAATATAACAGCATTTTATGATGTAGAATTGTTCTAGAAGTTAAAGTAGACAATTTGTAATATAGATGTATATGTATATACATATATGTATGTAACAACAGTTAATGAAAATGACTTTGTGAATTTGAAACAGAGAAAGAATATGTATTGGGTATGTTTGGAGGGAGGAAAGGGAATGGGAAATGATGTTATTATATTGTTATCTAAAAAAAAAAAGAAAGCAACAGCTTACAGCTTACCTGAGCTAATGGGAGCTCATCAACTCTGGCGGGGCAGGGAAGGAACCAGCATAGGACCAAACTAGACCCTCTGAATGTGGGTGACAGTTGTACAGCTGGGGCAGACTGCAGGGCCACTGGCACTGGGACCAGAATTTATCCCTACTGCTTGTTCTGGCTTTTTGGGTGCCTATTCTCTTTGGATAGATACCTTGCTCAGCCTAGATATAGTAGGAAGGGCCTTGGGCCTTCCCCAAAGCAATGTGCCTTACCTTTTCTGAGGAGTGGATGGGGGTTGAGTGGGGAGAGGAAGGTGGAGGAAACAGAAGGAGGGGAGGAAATGGGAACTGGGATTTGTATGTGAAATTTTTTAAAAAAAGATAGTTTTTTGTTTTTTTTTAATAAAAGAAGAAATAACAGAAAAAATAAAAGAAAACATTTAAAACTGTGAAAGATGAATGCTTGACAACTTTTTCCCTAAGATTGTGCATTCATCAAAAGTAGCTCACAACACTTTAAAATTAAAAGATGAAAACATGCAGCAAGTATTCTGCCACTTGGGAGCAAGAGTTTCTTCATTTGCTAGCTACTTTCATATCAACTTAAAACAAAGTATCGTCATCTGAGAGGAGGGAACCTCAACTGAGAAAATGCTTCCGTAAAATCGGGCTATAAGCAGACAAGCCTGTGGTAGATTTTATTAAATAGTGATTGATAAGGAAGAGCCCATCACATTGTGGTTGTGTACCCACCAGGGCTAGTGGTTCTGTAAAGAGAGCACGCTGAGGAAGGCATGAGGAATATGTCAGTAAGAAACACTCGGTCATAGTCTCCGCATCACCTCCTGCCTCCACATCCTTGACCTGTTTGTGTTTCTGTCGTCTTCACTAAAGATTGTAAACCAAACAAACCCTTTCCTACCCAGCTTTCTTTGGCCCTGGTGTTTCATCATAATAATAGTAATCCTCACTAGGACACTTTAGAAAAGCTCACAGAAGGGCAAATCAATTGCCACAGATGGCCATTAACACAGAGACCCTCAGCTGGTTCGCATTCAAGGAAAGAAAGACTCTGGGCGCGCAACCCAAAACGGGAAATAGATATCTGAATTCTACCCCGATGACTTGGAAAATATCAAGGAAGGAGGAGTAAAAAGAGCCAGAGGCACAAGATGGATGACAGAGAATAGTGTTTTCTGAACACAACAGAGTGGATGAGCAGATGAATTTGCAGTAATTCCACCATGGAGGAGGGGAGGTAGGTGCAGAATCCAGTCACTCTCGAAGGAGGAAAATCTTTATTTGTTTAATAGTGTGTTTTGACTTCAGGGCCCCTTTTCCAAGAGCAGTTTAACAATACAAATTTGATTTGATGGGGATTGCAGGTCAGAAAACTTAAAAGTTTAGTCCAGTGGTTCTGAACGTTACCAATGCTGTGACATTTTAATATAGTTCCTCACGTTGTTGTGACCCCCAATCACACAATGATTTGTGTTGCTACTTCATATCTGCAATTTTGCTACTGTTATGAATCATAATGTAAATATCTGTGTTTTCTGATGGCCTTAGGTGACCTGTGACCCACAGGTAGAGAACAACAGAGGGCATCAAAGGTAGAGAGGGAAGATATGGTAGGAGTTGGGTGAGTGAATATGTTCAAAACATCTGATATGAAATCGCCAGAGAATTAATTTTAAAATATTATTTAAAAGGTTGTAAACATTTCAAAACATAAAGTATATTTTATCTTTGGAAAAAACACTTAAAATGAATATTTAGAAAAACAGAAATGTTAAAATATGTCCCATATTGTTTTTAAAAACATACCAAGAATATGCAATGGGTCCTTTCAATCATTGTCCAAAATGACAGGACTGTGTTTGTAAACAGTTCTTAGAGCACTCAGGGGAGTCATGGCTCAGGTCCTAGCACTGTGCCAGCTGTGGCGCATGGAACTGCAATCCCAGCACCTGGAAGGTGGAACAGGAGGATTGGAAGTTTGAAACAATTTTCAGATTATATCTATATCTGTGTCTATCCTTCTCTCTGTGTATGCATATATGGGTGTATATGCTATATATATACACACACACAAACACACACGAGAGATAGAGAGAGAGAGATGCCAGCCTGGACTAATTGAGACTGGGACTCACTTATGGTAATTTTTCAGGTCTCAATAGTTAGGACATAATAGCATGATGCACACACACACATAGATATATACATACATACACACATACATACACAGAAAGATAGTGATGCCAGCCTGGAATACTTGAGACTGGGACTCACATATACTAATTTTTCAGGTTTCAATAGTTAGTAGATAGTAGCATAACTCTATGTGTGCTTAAAACTTCTTGGTTTCGGCTTGTACTATTTAATTTAGCTCTTTTTCACACTTCAACCCTACTTTGGGCATTTTAGAAGTAAAAAAAAACTTTGGTGGTCTGTGTATTAACCTCTTTCTAGGACAGATGATGCTCTTGGGTAAGAAGTCCTAAATGCTACATAATGTTTTAATATTTGCTCAGTGATTTTTTTTTTAAAAAATAGTGCATTTAATATCCACCATGACATTTTGGAGCAGGTATTTTTGTCTCCGGTGGATACATATGGAATCTTAGCTCAGGAAATCCAATTGTTTGCCCTGAATTACACAGCAGTCAAGAGCTAGAGTCCACCTGGGTTTGCCCTCACGTCTACTGCCGTGTTAGTCAACGGTTGACTAAAGGGAGCTCCTCCGCAATGGTCTGTTTCTGACTGTGGTTAATCTCTATTTTCTCTTATTTTTCTGCATCACTGTCCTCTGTCCTTTTCCAGAAGCAAATTAGTTTGTTTTGTTCAACCTGTCCACTTGACTGAAAATTTAGCATTACCTAAAAACAATAAACAATTTATAATCTGATGTGGGAGTCCCCTTGTCTGCTGTGATTACCATTAATGAATAAAGAAACTGCTTTGGACCTATAGCAGGGCAGAACTTGCTAGGTGGGGAAAACTAAGCTGAATGCTGGGAGGAAGAAGGGTGGAGTCAGAGAGAAGCCATGGAGCCCAGCCTGAGACAGACGCCAGAACTTGAGCCGGTAAGCCACAGCCACATGGCCATACACATATTAATAGAAATAGGTTAAATTCAGATGTAAGAGTTAGCCAATAAGAGGCTAGAACTAATGGAACAAATAGTGATTTAATTAATACAGGTTTGTGTGATTATTTCAGGGCTAAGTGACCAGGAACCAACAAGCGGCTTCCCCCAACAATAATCTATGCTCATTCTGTAGGTTTGTAGCTTAATGTCATTCAAACTTATCATATCTCAAATACTGGAACTGTAACAAGTTGTAAGCTATTAGTATTTATAGGTGCTTTTTTATTAGATTAATTAATTTATTTTTTAAAACAATCTTTTCTCTATCCCACTCCCACCCCCTCCCCTCCTCCTTCTCCCGCCATCTTCCCCCCACCCCACCCCCATCCACTCACAGAGAGGGTAAGCAAAGTCTGACACATCACTTTGAGACAGGACCAAGGCCCTTCCCACTCTATTTAGGCTGACCATGATTTCTCACAGGTCCTTTTTAACTTACATAGCTTTCCAAAATTTTTCAGTGAAAGATATCCATATAGTATTTTCCAGTCTCCATCCATTTCTGTGTTATCACAGTGTAGCCTTCTGAAACTTCTGAAGATCAGATACAATAATTAAGATGCCATAGAGTAGGAACACTGCTGAATAGAATTAAATACCCATTATGCATATCCATAAATATTCCCTTTTTCCATTTGCCAGTCTTTGCTTTGCTTTTATTTTCCCCTTCCATTAGGCTCAGAAGTTAAAACTTTCACATGGCCATTGCTTCCGAAGAGTCAAAGAGGAATTTGCAATGATCCCCTTCACATCGACAAGCTGATATCTTATCCAATAGTCACATACACCCTTCAAAACCAAAGCCCGCATTTCATATCCAAATACATCTAAGGACAACAACTTAAAGATCATGTCGACCAAACAACTTGCTGCTTAATCAGGCATGACTGGACTATTTTGTAATGCTCAGTATTTCACACCTATGGAGGGGTCAATATGGCTTCCAGCCTAGTGTATCTAGGTCCCTGTGTAATGTCTGGGTTCATGTTCACTCTCAGTCTTGTATGTACTCTCTGTATCTTGACTGACTCTACGAGCTGGGAGTGTAAGCAAATACTGAATTTCCCTCTTGGAATTTCCCCTGCTCCACTAATTTGTGTCAGGAAGATGGATGAATTCATACTGCTGCTAAAGCAAATGTTTCCCTCAAGGGTCGCTGACTACCCTGTGCAATATTGGTCATAAAATCAGCTTAAGCATGGTCTGCTGTGGATACTAAGAAACCAAACACGAAGTCAACGTCCAAGCCCATCCTAGATAACCCTCCAGGGTATTTGCCCTTCCAGACCATATTTGAACTTCCACTTTCCCTGCTTTTTATGGGTTTCGTGTCATTCCAAAGTGACATTATTTTGTTGATAGTCACATTCAGTTACCCTGAAAGTCTATTTCTCATACAGTTTCCCTAAGCTTTTATCCACATTTTCTTGGTTTTTTTTTTGAAGCTATAAGTACTAGATTTCTCTTGTTTTTAAGAACCGCCTCATTGAGATTATCGAAGGCATTTATTCCTTCATTGTACTTTAGCATTTCAGCTCCCAAATGTGAAAGGAACTGTTAAATCTAAGTAACATTTAAGTCTCTATTCAGTTCAAGCCTCTTTCCTTTCCATTTAATAATATATCTCCAGCTCACATCCACTATGCTCTGCTTACATGGTGTCTCTGGAAATAAGACTGCCCACTAAACAACTGTGCAGATTGATGCCGGGATCTCAGCTGTTCACTGCAAAAATCAATCAGACTCAAATGGAGAATATACCTCTATGAAAGAAACTGATTGTACAAGTTTTTGGTTACAATTGCATAAAAATGTAATTGGGTAATAAAACCTGGTCTTACAGCACTTTGAAGTTCTCCAAGAACGCAGCAAATAAAAACAAGCACCACTGTTATGGTAGACATAAAACCTAACTACAAGGATGTTGGTGACATCTAAGGTTACCCTGGACACTAGCAAGCTATCTGGGATATCTGGTAGAGAATGATACATGAAAGTGGAGTATTGTAAATGCCCTGTCAGACTCCTGTCTACTCTAATGAGAACGTAAGCACCTTTTAGGTAATGTAAAGAACACAGGGATTTTTTTTTCTTTTTTAAAATTGTTTTTATTGAGCTATATATTTTTCTCTGCTCCTCTCCCTTTCTCCCTCCTCCCCTTCTGCCCTCTTTCATGATCCCCATGCTCCCAATTTACTCAGGAGATCTTGTCTTTTTCTACTTTCCATGTAGATTAGATCCATGTATGCCTCTTTTAGGGTCCTCTTTGTTGTATATGTTCTCTGGGGTTGTGAAATGAAGGCTGGTTTCTCTTAGCTTTATGTCTAAAAGCCACTTATGAGTGAGTACATATTATATTTGTCTTTCTGGGTCTGGGTTACCTCACTCAATATGATGTTTCCTAGTTCCATCCATTTGCCTGTAAATTCCAAGATGTCATTAATATTTTTTCACTATGCAGTACTCCGTTGTGTAAATGTACCACATATTCATTATCCATTCTTCTGTCGAGGGGCATTTAGGTTGTTTCCAGGTTCTGGCTATGACAAACAATGCTGCTATGAACATAGTCGAGCATATGTCCTTATGGCATGATTGAATATACTTTGGGTATATACCCAAAAGTGGTATTTCTGGGCCTCAAGGTAGGTTGTTTCCTAATTTTCTGATAAATCACCATACTGATTTCGAAAGTGGCTGTACCAGTTTACACTACCATGAGCAATGGAGGTGTGTTCCCTTTACCCTACATCCTATCCAGCATAAGTTGTCATCAGTGTTTTTAATTTTGGCCATTCTGACAGGTATAAGATAAAATCTCAGAGTTGCTTTGATTTACTTTTCTCTGATTGGTGTGGGAGAATTGTCTGTATTCTGTCAATCATGTTTTAAATAAATGCTGATTGGCCAGGCAGGATGTATAGGTGGGAAAACCAGACAGGAAGTAGAGGTGGGGCAATGAGAACAAGAGAATTCTGGGAAGAAAGAAGCCCTTTCCTCCCAGTCCTGCCCAGACCACAGAAGAAGCAGGATGTGACCTGCCCTGCTGAAAAAGGTACTGAGCCATGTGGCTAATATAGATAAGAACAATGGGTTAATATAAGTTATAAGAGCTAATACGAAGCCTGAGCTAATGGGCCAATCAGTTTATCGTTAATATAGACCTCTCTGTGTGATTTCTTTGGGGCTTAATGGCTGTGGGAACTGGGCAGGACAGAAACCCCTACAAAGCAGGCCCTCATGTTACATCTGATGGTAAAAGTTGTTGAGCATTTCCTTAAGTGCCTTTCAGCCATTTTAGATTCATTTGTTGAAAGTTCTCTGCTTAGGTCTGTACCCCATTTTTTATTGAATTATTTGTTCTTCTGATGACAAATTTCTTAAGTTCTTTGTATATTTTGGAGACCACCCCTGTGTTCGATATGGGGTTGGTAAATATCTTTTCCCACTCTGTAGGCTATTGCTTTGTCTTGTTGACCATGTCCTTTTCTTTACAGAAGCTTCTCAGTTTCAGGAGGTCCCCTTTATTAATTATTTCTCTCAGTGTGTATTGTTCAGGGTGGTTGGTTTTATGTTGAAGTCTTTGATCCATTTGGACTTGAGTTTTGTGCATGGTGATAGATATGGATCTATTTTCACTCTTCTACTTGTTGATATCCAGTTATGCCAGCACCATTTGTTAAATAACCTTTCTTTTTTCTATTATATATATATATATATATATATATATATATATATATATATATATTTGCTTCTTTGTCAAAAATCAGGTGTTAGTAGGTTTGTGGACAGATATCCAGGTCTTCAATTCAGTTCAATTGGTCCTCCTGTCTGTTTTCATGCCAGTACCAGGCTGTTTTCAATACTGCAGTTCTATAGTAAGACTTTGAAGTCAGGGATTGTGATGCCTCCAGAATTTCCTTTATTGTACAGGATTGCTTTGGGTATTCTGGGTTTTGTTCTTTTCTATGTGAAGTTGAGTATTGTTCTTTCAATGTCTGTGAAGAATTTTGCTGGGATTTTGATGGGCATTGCATTGAATCTGTAGATTGTTTTTGGTAAGATTGCTAGTTTTTACTATGTTAATTCTACCTACCCAAGAGCATGGGCGATCTTTCCACTCTCTAGTGTCTTCTTCAATTTCTTTCTTCAAAAATTTAAAGTTCTTGTCATACTGGTCTTCCATTTGTTTGGTTAGAGTTACTCCAAGATATTTATGTTAGTTGTGGCTATGGTGATGGGTGATGTTTCTCTGATTTCTATCTCAGCCCATTTTTTCATCTATATAAAAGAGGGTTACTGATTTTTTTTGAGTTAATCTTGTATCCTGCTACATTAGTGAAGGTATTTATGAGTTGTGGAAGTTCTTTTGTAGAATTTTTGGGCTCACTTATGTAAACTATCATATTATCAGCAAATCATGAGAGTTCGACTTCTTTTCAGATTCGTATCCCCTTGATCTCCTTTTGTTGTCTTGTTGTTCTAGCTAGAACCACAAGGACTATATTGAATAGATGTGGAGAGAGTGGACGACCTTGTCTCATTACTGATTTCAGTGGTATAGATTTGAGTTTTTCTCCATTTAGTATGACGTTGGTTGCTACCTTGCAGAATACTGTCTTTATTATGTTTAGGTATGCTCCTTGTATCCCTACTCTCTCCATGACCTTTATCATGAAGGGATGTTGTATTTTGTAGAAGGCTTTTTCAGTA
Source organism: Ondatra zibethicus (assembly GCA_004026605.1). Classification (NCBI taxonomy): domain Eukaryota; kingdom Metazoa; phylum Chordata; class Mammalia; order Rodentia; family Cricetidae; genus Ondatra; species Ondatra zibethicus. The sequence goes on from PVIU01006451.1 coordinate 88,428, forward strand.
TCTAATGAGATGATCATGTAGTTTGTTTTCTTCAACTTGTTTATACAGTGGATTATGTTGACAGATTTTTGTATGTTGAACCTTCTGTGTATCTCTGGGATGAATCCTACTTGGTAATGGTGGATGGTTTTTCTGATGAAGAACACAAGGATTGTTAAGACAGCTTCTTCGCTCAAAGTTAGAAGCAAGAAGCTCCTGGTACTTTTTTCTCTTTGTTAGTTTTAATGTGGGTTGAGTTTCACATACAGACAACACTAAAGTTCCCTAATTAGTCCACTTCTATCTTCAGTTTCAATTTCTGTTTAAAGAATATTGCCTACTTTAATTACACATATCAAAATCTTTTAATGAGGCAAAGAGGTTACTGTTCTCAAGGTCACAATGAAGCTGATGGAGAAAAGAGGATGGATAGAATCAACATTAGGTTTTCTATAAGAGGGAGGAGAGGGAAAGATGTTAGTTTCTACTTGTGAGTTTTCTTTCTGATTTACCCCTCTCCGCAGACATGAAAGTATTCCGGAGTGTCAGGCAACCAGAAACATATTCAAAGTTGTTTATGTATCAAGTAAGTTTACTAATGTATTTGCATTGTTGAGGATGGAATGCAGGGCTTCTCATAGTCTAAGCAAGTGACCATAATTGAGCTTAAAAATACCTTTTGCTCTTCGTAACATTGATTGACATACTTCATGTTTTGCAAGTGGAAGCTGTAATGAAAGCCAACTCCTGTGTGGCAAACAGATACAAAAATGAAATATCCCTTGATGGCTTAATTCTGTTTGCCATACAGCATTTAATACATTTGTTGTCTCTCTCAATTTAATTGAACCTGCTCACCTCTGAGATGTGAATCTTCTTGAGGAATTTCAGAGAAATATATTTAAGTATAGGGGTTAGGGCATAATGATAATTTAGTTCATATCATTGCACATGTATAGTCTTGAGCAAATATTCTTATCTTCAACTATAAATGATGACAAGGACATGATTCACGTCTTAAGGTTATGGGGTGTGGATTAATGAAGACAGAGTCCACAAGGAGCTATCAGATACAATGCATGCCTACTGCCTTAATAATTATAAGGAGTGCTTAGAAGCTTTGTTCAGAATTCCTCTTCAAGTTCTGCATTTCCCCCCTCTCTGCTGAAAATATCAGTTGCCCATGAGTCATCCTTCCAAAGAGAACTGTTTTGTGGGCAGAAGGCTTCTGTACCCAGTTACTCCCTGTTCCAAGGCACATCCATTGCTCAGAGACAGTTTCCTGTATGGAACAAAAGCTTTGCTTCCTTCCTTAAGTGGGGAGGATTCTACAAGACAACACTCACAAAACAAACTTCCCAATTCACCTGGTGAAGGCTTAGCTACAGGTATGCTGCAGGTCAGTTCCTCCCCTGGCCCCTTTCCAATCTGCCCTCCTTTCCTCTTCCCTTTTGATTATCCCTTCTGAGTTCATCCCAGTAAATCTACACCAGCATCTTGCCTCACCCTATCTCTAAGGAAACCATTCTGACACACTCATAATCTTGATAATAGTAGTGTGTGTGTGTGTGTGTGTGTGTGTGTGTGTGTGTGTGTGCATGTGTTGTATATAGAGACATAGAGGAGCTTCTGACTGCCAAGTATAGAAAATTACTTAGTATTGTATCAATTGCTTCTCTTATAGAATAGGGAAATCATTTTCTAATGACTTTTATTTGCTTTTAGAATTGAAAGAGATACAATACGTCATTTCACTGATATTATTCTGCTTCTTTTTGCTTGAATGGTGAGGACAGTTATACTGCTGGGCTCTCTGAAGATCAAATAATACAATAAAAACTCAAATGTTATCGGGTATGAAATATGAGACATATTTCCCATCATTACTAAATCAGAGGGGGCACAGTATCAAATGAGGATCTGACTTTGTAATTGAAATCTGTTTAATAAGTATAAAATTCTGTTTCTAGGTTTATAATTACATGGAGATCTTAGGAAAGAATTGAAAATTATTAAATCTTTTATCTTCTTTTCCTTGCTGTGGTTTGTGGTACTGAATAGATCACCTGTTCTGATGATCACCTGTTCAACTATCTGCAGTCTATTGAGGCATAGATTGAATGATGAAGACATGAGCAGACCATTAATTGACAAAATATTTGTAAAGCTATTGGAACCTCTTAAATAGATAAAATGCACTATTCTGCAGTTACTGTTCTAAGAAAAGTATTCTAAAATGAGATCCCAGTATAAACATTTTAATAATAGAAGGTAAATCAAGACATGTTAATTGTTATTATGATTCATATGAGGTCGGGGAACAGATTTCAAAGACCAAGGTTGTGCGAGCACTGTGAAGGATTTAGGTATGCAAGGATAAACTCGGTGATAATAAAGTGTTTGCACACGTGAATGAATTTATAGCTTCATGCTAGAGGATAGCTGTGGTATACAACATGCCATGGTCTGTGATCAACTGTTCTCTAACTCCTGCTCCAAACTATAGAAACTGTGTACCCTGAATAAATTGCTCAGTCCCTCGTGGAGGCATAATGCTAGCACTGTAGAGTCATGAGGATTAGACAGAGTGTTTCAGGTAAGTCAGATGCAGGAGGAACTCTAGAGATGGGCATCCTTACTCTTTATAGCCTAATGATATTTAATAGTTGAGAAAATTTCAGCATCATAGACAAGTCATGCAACATTTTGTAGAGATGCTTGAACAATATTGTAAGATCAACAATCAATACAACAAAAGTCACTATCACTTTAAGAGTTAAAAGCAAGGTCTGTGACAACAACCCAAGGCATCCAATCAGTGACAGATGAGGACATAGATCATGTTTTCAAGGCTGCTCTCTCACTACAAGGTATTCTCAACAATTTTCATGTATGCACATGGCCTCTGTTTAAGAGGTAATCTTGCCACTGAGCATTTTGCACAATATATCTTTCTAAGGCAGGAGCAAATGGCTCTTCGATAAATGATAGCTATCTTGATCAAGGCAAATACATAAATTATTCAAGGGAAATTGTATGAAAAATTTGGGGGGATGCCAGTAGCAAATGGGTATTGCTCCCTAAATTCTTCAGCAAATTAAGTGTTTCTAGAGAAAGCAGTATTGATGGGCTATTATCTTCTGCTCCTCGGCACTATCTCAATTTCTTTTAAATCACTCAGATACAAGTCACATATAAAATAAATTATACTAGCGTTTGAATACACTAATGGAAATAAAAAGATGATAGGAATATTCATTCACATAGCACACCTCTATGACTTAGGCTGTTTGTTCTTTTGAAGTCTATGGGAGAGATTATCAGACTGGCCCACTGAATTATTTGATTTATAGAAACTTATGTGTCTTCACACACTAACAGTGACATGTTAGGATGTACCTCGAGGTCACTTTGGTTCATAAAGATTGTGTTCAATGATTCCTTCACTTCAGTTAGACTGTTATAGAGACCCATTTTTTTAGGACCTGGACTTCTAAACCCTGATGTTATGATTTAGCTGAGGGCTGTAAAAATCTTTTTATCAAAATGATTACCAAACACACTCTCTGAGAACAAAATTGCTCAGTAATAGAAAAATGGAAGTGTGCTTTCAGAAATAACATAAAAAAATTTAAAAAGAGAAATAAGAGCAAATAGTATTTCTCTTTGGAAAAGTATTGCATAAAACATAGTTTGGAAGAGCTCAGTGGAGATTCTGAAAAGACCACCAACCATTTAGTTTTGTTTTATTGTTTTTTCTAATACTGAGGTAAGAAGGGTCAATGATTTTCTTTCCACATCAATAAATCTTTAGATGCAAGAGTCCTGTAATGGGGACCATGATGACAGACAGAGCCAACTTGTGTGGGAGTTGACAGCAGTTGCCTGACAACCATTGACCCTCAGAAGCTCTAGTAGACCCTTTTATTCCCAGAGTAAGGTCTTTGACATGGATCACACTCTCAATGGTGATTCATAATTTTCCTTCCAACTGTTAGTCCTCATTTTCTTTTCAGACAGAGTCTCTGTCATCTAGGCTGGCCACAAATATCTCAGTTTAATCCATTCCCCTGCCTCAGCACCATTGGTAGCCATGACTACAGGCATGCACTACTCTACCCAAATAAAACTTTATATGAAATTCCAAGGATTTTGAACCTACACATCAATACTTGGGTCATCTGTGTATGCTTCAGAAATAAATAACTTGTCTTCTTCTATTATGTTTTCATAGCAATAAAGAGGATATCCCTAACCTACCTGTCCTCAAACCCTGAAATTTGAAGGTCAGAGAAGCATTCATGATAGAGGATGGTAGATATCCATCTTCCCGTATTCCCAAACTCTAGATCTATGTCCAGTAGTCCCCTAGCCTAAAAACTACTTCAAAACATTCAAAACACCGTGCTTCCTCATAGCTTCCTGTCTTACATATTCTGTCATACTGGCTGAGCCTCCTTTTTCTCTTATTTCTATTTCAATCTCCCTTATGCCTTAAGATTGAGCTCCCGTACAGAAATGCACTGAGCCGCTGCTGTCACCAAAGCCTTTCTTCATACCTCCCTGCCTCCATGTCACCATCACTCTTGATATTAGATTGAATAATAATTACTGACTTGTTTGCTTGACCACTTCTCCAGGATATATGTTCAATAAATGGACACCTGACTTTGTCCCTTACTCATGCACACAGCTCATCTCATGGGCCCCAAAAGATACATGTAGGAAAGACTACTTCCATGATCCATCACAAAAGTAGGACAAAGAGACAGGCTGTCTTTGAACAACTCCTTTTTATTACACATGAATGTTTGTTACCTATTATGGATAGACAATAGTACTGATAAAATGATAGTACTTGATGGCAATAATCCATTGATGCAGAGAATCTAAATACAGAAGGGGACCATGCAAGCTTTAATACAAAGTCAGCCTGAGAAATGCACAAAGTCTTCTCTAGACTTCAGCAAGGCAGCAGGAAAAGGAAGAGAAAAACTACAACCAATGAATTTTTAAAATTAGCAGTGTGCTTTAATTTCTATTTTTCTCAATAATTTTTGCCAGGAAAAATAAACAAATGCTTTCCACCTGTTCTAGAAGACACATATTTAAAGACTTTCTTCTTTTATTTAATAGCGCATATATGTGTACTAGGAAATATAACAAATGCTCTGATATTGTCATAGTTTTATGAAAGCTAACAGAGAGCATTAAATATGATTTTTCTAAATCCTACCTGCAACTCCTTTGCATTTGTATAGCACTCAATGTCTTTAAAAGCATATTGTCACCATCCCTGAAGGAAGCCACCATAGCAAACTTTCTCATTCTGCAAAAGAATTTTAAAAAATATCACACGAAGGAATTAGGGTCATGGGGTTCTAGGTAGAGAGACTGAAGAGTTTTATCCAGCTCATGTTCTTGTTTTACGGATGAGACAAGTGGGCCCCTGGCTGGACACAGCAGTGTTTAACCTGAAAGCACTGCCTGTGTTGGCTAGCTCAGAGCTTTTCTAACTACCACTAGCATGAAGTACGGACATTTCACATCTACTGATTTACAGATCTTCAAAAGTCTGGTAAACAGAATGCACTTTAAAAAGAATGAACACATTTCAGAGTTTTCTCTCCTTTATCTGTAGCATGAATTGTAATTGGTCTTAATAAATAAAACCCAGAGTCAGATATTAAAGGGTGAAAGTGGAAGAATCAGAGAAGCAGTGTGGTCAGCCACTAGAGGGACTTTTTACCTCTACCAATGCTCAGACTGACTAAAGCTGTCTCCACCCAACCTCAGTCTACCTGAGTGTCTCCTTCCACCTTATAGCCCCCTCTCCACCCAGTTGTATCACTCCTGTCTTCACCTCCCTAGTGCTACGGTTAAAGGCATGGGATCCCAAGCGCTGGGATCACCTTTGCATGAGCTCTGTTTCTCTTTTACACAGATTCAATCTTGTGCACTCCAGAGTAGCCTTGAACTAACAGAGATCTATCTGTCTCTGTCTCCCGAGCTCTGGGGTTTAAGGTGTGTGCCACCACTCCCTGGCCTCTAGTGGCTGAGCTCTGCACTCTGATCTTCAGGCAAGCTTTATTTGTTAAAACATAAACAAAATATCACTACATTTATCCACACCTCTTTCCAAAGCCTGTCCATAGCTCTGGAAGTGCAGAGTTCAAAGCACAGTTGAGTCTGCTCCCTGCCTGTGCATCTGCTTCACTTTTGACTGTAGTGGAAGAGCCCCGTACAAGTGCATTCTTCACAGATAGTTTCTCTGAAACAGAAGACATAGAAAGATGATTCTCTGTTAGTTTGGGATGAGTGAAGGAGAATGCTCATGCTGGGCAAACAAAAATGCTAACTATGGGAAAGTTTGAAAATAAAGCAGAGAGATTTGTTTAAATGAAAAAGAGCATCTTCACTGAAAACCTTGAGGAGACAGCAGAGCACTGGGGGCTTGAAGGTCGTTGCAGACACATTATAGTTGTGAGTGCAGCAGCAACTGGAGATCAGCTCTTCTCAATAGTCGTGGAACACTGGGGCACAAAATGTCAATGAATTTAAGATTGTGTTCTGCTAATAATGTATCATTTCTGGCCACAATAGTACAATATTTGGAAATTAATAAACTAATCACTAAAGAAACACAAACATAAAAATTAAAGGGAACATTCTTCATCAAAAAAGAGATTCAAAGAAGAAATAAAGAGATGTTAAAAAGAACCTGGAACAAAAGTGAACCCGTGACATAGCAAATTTCTAGGATGTAAAACGCTAGTTCTAAAAACAAAACTCAATCTGATAAATACGTAAATAAGAACAAAAGACAAAATACAAACTAAACAGTTTAATTTCAGACCACAAAGAGCTAGGAAAGGAAGAGAAAACAAATTTTGAAGATAACAGAGGAATGCACACAAACTGGAGCAGAAATCAATGAAATAAAAACCAGAAGGAAAATGAGAAAGGATGATGAGACAAAGAGCAGGCTTTTTAATGGGTAATTAAACAAACCACAGGTTATACTAAACTACCCTCTGCAAAAAAAGAACAAGGACTCAATAAATAAATTTATTATAGTAAAACAAGGCATTACAACATATGACATATCTGAAGAATCTTAAGAGGCTTCCAAGAAGAATCTCATGACAATGGGTTATTTCCTGGGATGTACAACCTATTAAATCAAAAAGAAATAGACTATCCAAACAGACCAACTACTATGAAGATTATTGAGTTGTTAATTACTTTCCTTTCAATGGAGAAAACAGTAGGGTTATGCACATGACTTCACTGGTGAAATATTTACACATTTAAAGAATTGTTGAAAAGTTTGCTAGCGCTTTTGTTGAAACGGTATCAAACCTATATTACAAGGCTGCATATCATTATTATCATCATATCATCCTGCATATCCATTATCCTCACATTAAGGTTTGGTAAGAACCCAACAAGAAAACATTATCGTAGGGCAGCATTCTTCAAAAGCACAGATTCACAAGCCCTCACTATGGGACTAACAAGCAAAGTAGCACAGTGGGTTGATAAAAGAGCACAGAACATCTGGCAGGACTTGTCTGTGGATGAAAGGTGGCTTGACAAGCTCATTAATTAGCCAGATATGACAGAGAAAAATGTAAAAGCTGGTACTATTACATTCTCAGTGTGTACAGGAAAATAAGTGTTGGGTTCTAAGTTTAACTTCATTATAAATTGTGTCTGGAGCATTTTTATAATAAAGCTTAAAATAAAAATTAAAAAAATATATCAGAAAATTATGTTCAGAAGGAGAATACAACAATATAATGAAGGTTCTATTGACCAGCCCAGAACTGTTTCCCTAATTTGTTTTAAAAAGATGAAAATGCTGGGGTTATATTTAGGAAGTGGTCTCTTGCGCCAATGCATTCAAGTGTATAACCCCAGCAGCACAGACACTGAGAGAAACAATTAGTAAATGAGACCTCCTAAAACTGAAAACCTTCTGTAAAGCAAAGGACACAGTCAACAAGACTAAACGACAGCCTACAGAATGGGAAAAGATCTTCACTAACCCCACATCAGACAGAGGTCTGATCTCCAAAATATACAAAGGACTCAAGAAATTGGTCATCAAAAGAACACATAATCCAATAAAAAAAAATGGAGCACAGACCTAAACAGAGAACTCTCAAGAGGAATCTAAAATGGCTGAAATGACACTTAAGGAAATGTTCATCATCCTTAGTCATCAGAGAAATGCAAATCAAAACAACTCTGAGATTCCATCTTACACCTGTAAGAATGGCTAAGATCCAAAACACTGATGACAACTTATGCTGGAGAGGTTGTGGGGAAAAGGGAACACTTCTGCATTGCTGGTGGGAATACAAGCTGGTACAGATTCTTTGGATGTCAGTGTGGCAATTTCTCAGAAAATTAGGAAACAACCTTCATCGAGACGCAGTAATACCACTTTTGGGTATATATCCAAAAGATGATCAATCATGCTACAAGGACATGTGCTCAACTATGTTAATAGCAGCTTTGTTTGTCATAGCCAGCACCTGGAAACAACCTAAATGCCCCTTGACTGAAGGATGAATAAGGAAAATGTGGTACATTTACGCAATGGGGTACTACACAGCAGAAAAAAATGACATCTTGAAACATCTTGAATTTTGCAGGAAAATGGATGGAGCTAGAAAACATTATTTTGAGTGAGGTAACCTAGACACAGAAAGACAATTATCACATGTACTCACTCATAGGTGGTTTTTAAATATAATGCAAAAAAAGCAGCCTACAATTCACAATCCGAGAGAACATAGACAACAATGAGGACCCTGAGAGAGACATACATGAATCTAACCTACATGGGAAGTAGAAAAAGAAAAGATCTCCTGAGTAAATTGGGAGCATGAGGACCTTGGTGAAGGGTTGAAGGGGGAAGGAGAGAGGCAGGGAGGAGTGCAGAGAAAAATTTAGAGCTCAATAAAAATAAAAAAAATGAGTTTAGTAATATTGGAGGCTATGATATTATCAAGCAGTAAACAGCTTTATTTCTGTATACTGACAAAGAACTTTAGAAACCACAAATATACACTAATCAATATATGATATCATTAGAAATAATTTACTGGGAACAAATTATACCCAAGGAAGCAAAATTCTAAATACTAGACACTGTTAGACAGTGATGATAGGAACTGAAGAAGATGCAAATACAAGCTGTGACCATATGTCTAAGTAACGAATGTTCTTTAAATTAATCTCATAGCAATCTGTAGATCACTACAATCCTTGTGAACATTCCAGTGTTATTTTCTGATACATAGAAAAGCGATCATAAGACTTGGTTGGAACTGCAAAAAAATCAAAATCTCCTCAACAAATAATTGGGAAGCAAAATAAAATAGGGAATCTCAGTGCTTCACACTTCAAACCTTATTATAAGGCTAAAGTAATCCAATCGATATGCCACTGACATTAAACTGTAAACACAACGATCACTGTGGAGGGCTGAGACACAAACTCACACAAACTGAGCATTCCAGCTTGATTCCTGTTGCTGTGATAAACACTGAGACCAAAAACAACTTAGGGAGAAAAGTGTTTATTTGACTTACACTACCGAGGTCACCACCCGTCATCAAGGGAAAACAGTGCAGTAACTCAAGTCAGATTTTTGAGGAAGGAATTGAGATGCTAAAGTAGAGAACATGGAGGAATATGCTTGACTGTTTGACTTGTCCTGAATTTCTAGCCTAACTTTCTTATAAAGTCCAGGACCATCTGCCTAGGGATGTTACCACCTCATGTGTGCTGGGTTCTCTACATCATTTATCAATTTAGAAAATGTGTGCTCTCTGCATCTGCTTCCATCAGTTGCTGGATGAAGGTTCAGGGCTGAACTCTGAAAGTGCAGTTGAAGAGAGGGAGGAGTGATAATATGAGCAAGTGGGTCAAGACCAAGCTAGGAATACCCACGGAAACAGCTTATGTGAGCTAGTACAATAACATGAGCAAAGGGGTCAAGACCATGATGGGGATACCCACAGAAGAGCTTCTCTGAGCTAATGGGAGCTCACTGTCTCTGGACTGACAATGGGGGAACCAGCACAGGACCAAACCTGGCCCTCTGAATGTGGGTGAAAGTTTTGTGGTTGAGACAGTATGAGGGTCCACTGGTAGTGAGGCCAGAGTTTATCCCTACTGTCTGAAATGGCTTTTTGGAGCCCATTCTTTTTGGAGGGATAGATACCTTGCTCAGCCTAGATATAGAGGGGAGGGCCTTGGCCCTGCCTCAAAGTGATATGCCAGCCTTTGTTGACTCCCCATGGGAAGCCTTACCCTCTCTGAGGAATGGGTGGGGGGTGGGAAGTTAGGGAAGGTGGAGGAAATGGGAGGAGGGGAGGGAGTGGCAACTGGGATTGATATGTAAAATTTTAATTAAATAAAAAAAGAAAAAAGAAAGAAAATACATGGTCATAGGCCAATCTGATCTAGGGAATTCTTCACTTGAGGTTTCCTCTTCCCAGGTAACTCTAGTTTCTATTCATTTGACAGCCAAGGGTAACTATGACACATAGTTAATGGTCTTTTACAAAGGGCCAAAAACACACACTAGAGACAGAATATGAACCTTAGTAAGGATGGTTGTTGAAAAAGGAGTCTCCCAACACAGAGAAAGAAAGTAAGCCCTGTGGTTGACATCATTTACAAAATTGACTCTAAAGGGAATATGTATTTAAATATAAACCCAAAATCAAAAATGAAAAAAGACCCCATCACTGGTCTTCGTAACATTATTTTTTTTTAATGTTACACCAAAGCAGAGGGAACCACAGCAAACACTGGGTCGCACTACATTTCAACACAACTTCCTACACAATGAAAGAAACAAAGTGTTGAAGACTACTAAACCTGTAGGAGAAAATACCCAGCTGCACACTTGAATTGTGTAAGGAAGTCATAAAATCCAATACTAACCCCTGACTAAAAGTGGATGAAGTGGCAAATAAATGTTTAACACAATCAAAACCATATAAATATGACCAAGGAAGTTCTTAAAAGTTGCTGGCTAGCACGGATCTTCAAGAAAGGCAAAGCCACAGTGAGATGTCACTCATGCTGTGAGGACAGAAAAGTAAAATGACACGAGATGAGCAGCAGTGGGAGCTGTGAAGACAGGAATTCCTAAACACATCTACTGCAGAGGCCAATTATTATATCAATGGTGGAGCACACTACAGAATTCTCTTTAAATGAATAATGAAACCACTTCATGATTCAGCAATCCCAGCTCTAGTAGCCTGTCTGTGAACAAATATGACAGCTCTCCTCCATGTTCCCTGTGGATCACCTAGTGACCAAGTTATGGAAACAAACTAATTGTGCATGGACTGGTGAATCCTGCTTGTGCAATATTCTGTCATTCAGTCCTGGGTGTCATAGACAATATGAGTGAATATGAAGACATTGAGGTCAGTGAAACAAGCCAGACCTAGGAGGGTGAGTAGTCCCTGTGAAATGTGGAATGTTGACCTCACTGAAGCAGAAACACAATGGGTAATGCAGAGTAACCGGCAGATCTGAATTATAAGACAGAGAATTGTAAAGATTGCATGCTCAGCCTCACTTAGTGAACAAAACTGCATTGTTTGAAAAAAAAATGTGTAGAAGCAAAGGTAATTTTTGCTTGGGTTCTTCTGGTTCTGTTGAAGATAGCCCAGCCATTACCTTAAGTCCAACTTGATGCTATAGAACTGTGAGGAAAACCTTTGATGATCTCAGGAATTCTAGGAGACCAATCATAAGTGAGTATTTTCTGAATGGAAGTCCAGACACTCCAAACATGAACCATTATTCTACACAAACTGATCATTCGCCATAGCTTCACCCAGCAGGATGTCCATTCCTCCACCAGGTGCGGAAGTTTCTAGTTATGAGCTAACATACAAGAAAACTTGAATTTCATCGTTTTAAGAATAATCCAGGACTTTGCTCTCTGCACATACACAAAGCTATTCCAGGGAGGAGAAACAGCTTGTGTTACACTTCAGTTTCCTTTAATGTATATGGCAATTATGTTTGAAAGACGTTTCCGTAAGGGCAGGAACAGCGAAAGTAGGTGGAGAAAACTGTTCACAAAATATGCATATTGCCTTTCCTTGGTGGGGCTTTCTTAACCCAGCACTCTCTCTTCCTGTGCTGAGATCAGAGACTGCTCACACTGGTAGGGCTACGCCCCCCTGGTGGTAAGATCCCCCCCCCGGCCTCTTTGTTCTACAGGACACTGCACCTCTACCCCCACACCCCCCACCCCTCCTCCCTCAAGATAGCCCTTTCCTCGGTGGGGCTTTGGTACCCCAGCACTCTCTCTTCCTGCGCTGAGATCAGAGGTGACTCACACTGGTAAGGTTGTGCAAGCCTGGTGGTAAGGTCCCTGCAGGCCTCTTTGATCAACAAGACCCTGCACCCCCCCTGCAAGATTGCCCTTTCCTCTGTGGGGCATTGGAACCCCAGGAATCTCTCTCCCTGTGCTGAGATAGCAGGTACAGAAGGATCGGAAGTCCAGACGGGACTTCCTCTTCCTGCACTGAGATCAGCTATCCAGAGGGGTGAGTGTGTACAAGTCGTCCTGGGAGGTCCCAACCCACTGAGACTCCCCTGACTGAAATCAGAGGAAGAGATGGGTAGGCATCAATCCAAGAATTCCTCCAACAATCTGAAAAGCAACATGATAACACCAGAAACCAATCAGTATTCAACAGAAAAACCTGAGCAACCTAACCCAGAAGAAGTAGAAGAAATCGACTTTAAACGTAACTTTATGAAAGTGATAGAGACCTTTAAAGAAGAGGTGAAAAACTCCTTTGAAGAAAGGGATGAGAAAACTAACAAAAAGTTAGAAGAAATGAATAACTTCCTCAAAGATACCCCAGAAAACCAAGAAAAAGCAATCAAACAGGTAATGGAAACAGTTCAAGACATAAAAACTGAAATGGACGCAATGAAGAAAACACAAATGGAGGGAAGGCTGGAGATGGAAAATCTGGGTAAACGACCAGGAACGGCAGAGACAAGTATAACAAACAGAATACAAGAGATAGAAGAAAGAATCTCAGGCGCTGAAGATACGATAGAGAAAATAAACTCATTGATCAAAGAAAACAACAAATCCAACAAATTCTTAACACAAAACACCCAGGAAATCTGGGACACCATAAAAAGACCAAACCTAAGAATAATAGGGGTAGAAGAAGGAGAAGAAGCACAGCTCAAAGGCCCAGAAAATATATTCAACAAAATTATAGAAGAAAACTTT
>PVIU01006452.1:0-101633 GCA_004026605.1 Ondatra zibethicus
GAAGAAGAAGAAGAAGAAGAAGAAGAAGAAGAAGAAGAAGAAGAAGAAGAAGAAGAAGAAGAAGAAGAAGAAGAGAAAAAAGGCATACTGTTTTCAATTCGGATCCAAGGAAGAGAGTTTCAGCAATGGAGGCCAGCAAGAGGCTGGAGGAAGTAGCTGGGTAGACTTTGGAGAAAGAGTGAGATTCTTGAGTGTAAGCATGCTCAAGACTTTGTCTTGTGACCGAGAAGAGGGAGGAAGGGGTCAAAGGAAGACTTGCCCTTTTTGAGCTAGAATGCAGAGCAGGCAGCCTTACTGAAGACTGTGAGCAGCTGCATTGAAGGGGAGCTTTAGGGGTGAAAGTAGGCTATCAAATTGAGGGGATAACTATTCCTCTCACTTCCTTAGCATGTCTTCAGGTGAATGAGTTTTCCTGAGGGGTGGTCTCAGGTCAAGTCCCATTTGGATTAACTCTTAAGAGAGGGGATATAACTCTCTTGAGAGAGTTCAGAATGCTATTCCTCTACCCATTGCCAGAGGAATTCAGATTATTTTTTCTTTTGATGAAGAAGCAGTTTTCCCTTAAGGAGCCTCAACAAAGCCCTGATGTTTCCACTTCACTTGACCTCTGAAACCTCAAGGATGGGCAACGTTAGGAAAAAATCCTAAAATGAGCTGCTCCGCCGGCGCAAAGAAATCCGATTAGGTCAGATTAAACTGAATTAAAATGCCTGTTGTTTATTAAATACAGTGCCCTTGGGTGGCCAAGCACATGGCGGGGAGACAGGAAAGCGGGGAACACATGAAAACCGGGAACCATGTGTTCCTCCTCTGGGAGCCCATTTAAATACTCTGTGGGCGTGGTCCTGATCCTCTCCCGGGGAGGGGTCAGGACCTGGCATGCTGGGATTTGGAGTCCAGACCAATGCAACTCACAGGCCAGGGGTCTGGGATGGATGCCAGGGGTTGGGGTTACGCTCCCGACTTAACAGGCAAAGCTGATTACCAGGGAATGGTCCACTCTCCATGTCCCCTCCCCAACTTCCTACTGTCTGCTTATATAACCAACATTATTATTCCTTTGTTTTGCAGGAGCTAAGAAAATGGATGGCGTGACATCCCTCTTTCTTGGGTGTGTGCCTTTTTAGCTGGTTCCACACTAAATTCTAACACTTCTCCCCAGCAGGTTTCCCGCACGCATCCCCTAAGAGTATGCAAATTACCCGAGGTCACACAGAGTTAAAAGCATCATCACACAGCCATATTCCGCAATGGACAAGAGTTGGTGCTGTGCTCACATCAGATAAAAGAGGCTGATAAACGCAGTAGAGAGGTGAGTGACCTCAGAACGTTTGCATTGCAGCGTAATTAGCTCAACCGTAGACGGAATCACAAAGATCAGGTGTAGCTCATTACTCCCTGAGCACTGTTTAGCACTCGCACGGAGTTCAGTGGGGAAAGAAGGAACTCGCTTGACTCCCCCCTTTCTTGTTTAAAGTACTTACCTTGTGGTACCGTGCTAATGTTTATTCATCTTCATTGAGGTGGGTTGTTTAGCCATAATACACTGAACTTTATGTGATTTCAGCAGATTTTTTTTTAAAATGTGCTTTGCTCTGATCTACTTCCATGTTTAAGAAGAAGGTAAATATACTCTAATGTTTGAAAAAGAAAAAGAAAAAACTAGGCTATTATTTCCTGCTACCGTTTGGATATTGAATGCCACCTTGAAACCCATGCATCAAGGCTCGGTTCCCACAGTATCGGCGGTATTCAAACCAGTAAGAGTTAGCACTTTATAGAAACCTTTAGTTCATTGGGAACATGACCTTGAAGGGGGTAGTGGGACTCTGTCCCCTCAGGCTCTCCCCAGAGAGACTTGTGTAGTCACATTCCCACTGGAACTTGTGGCTTTGACATAGGCCTATCACCAATTAAGCTCAATGATACTAAAATAAAACATCAAAATTATTTCTCTTTATAAGTTGACTATCTCAGATTTTTGTTACAGCAATAGGAAGCTAAGTCTCTCTCTCTCTCTCTCTTTCTCTCTCTCTCTCTCTCTCTCTCTCTCTCACACACACACACACACACACACACACACACAACTGTTTTAGAGGAAAATCTAACCTAGAAGAGGAAAGAGCTAGAACTTCCTACTGAAAGATGCTTAGAAGGTCAAATTACACATGTAGGGAGGGACACCCAAGTCACAGCTGAAGGACTCTGTTAAACTGACTATCCTATCATGGGTATACCCAGAGGCATGGGTATGGGGGAGAGCCGAGAGCTGGATACTGCCCCTCATCTGGCCAGAGGAGAGTCAGCTCTGGTGGCCTGGATGCAGAAAAGCTGGCAGGCTGATCAGCCTCAGCAACCACCCAGACTCAGGGCTTCGAGCTGGCACTCCTCAACATTTTCCCCATCTTGAAGCTGCTCGAGCACGAGAAGGGACTGGCTCTTTGGATTCATAGCTGCAGGATTCCCAGTTCCAGGGCAGCAGCAGGATATCTGAGAGTCTCTATGTGGGATAGCAGGAACCAAACTCAGGTGGTAAGGTTTGGCATTAAGCCAAGCATCCATACCCACTGAGCCATTTTATCTACCTTCTCCATTTTCTTTAAAAACTTATCATGCTGTTTTATCTTGTCTGTAGATGTAACACACTTTATAACTATAGTGTAAAGGATATAGGCTATGAATAAATTTATTTATTTACATAGTACTTGCAATGCTATGTAAAGCACACAGTGAACATAAAGACTATATGCTATAATCTGTAGAGAAAAAAAATAACATGATGTAGCAAGGCATATTGAAAAAGCTAAAGTGGAATTCTAAAAGAAAAAAGTTTAATTCAAATCTAAGAAAAGAAAAGAGGGAAGAATAAAAAAACAAAACCAGAGCGAGCCAAACAAATGAAAAAAATTAAAGAAGAGAAACACAATGAATCGTGGGCACAATATAAGTGTACCTACAATGGATTTAAATATGAGTAATAAAATCTTTATCAAATTAAACTGCAGGGTTATTAATAGATGTTTGTGAAAGCCCCAACAACATGCTGTCTATAAGAGAGACAGACTTCAAAACTTCAGGTGTAGAACCATGTTTGTCAGTTTTGGTTGCTGGTACAAAAATACCTGAGATGAACAACTTAAAAGAAAGAAACATTAATTTTGGTCCAAGACCTCAAAGGGAGCAATCATGACTTGGCCCTGTTAATCTCAGGGCTCTGATGGCACAGTGCATCATGTTACTGTAGCAACACATGGAGAAGGTCTATGTTCAGCTCACAGTGACTGCGAAGCTGAGAGAGAGGACTGAGCCTGGTCCCAGTAGTTGAGGCAGGGGTGTGCACAGTGACTTCATTTCCTTCAATTGATCCCAACTTCTAAAGCTTCCACTATCTCTTGGTAGCCTCACTGGCAGGTAAAGGATCTTCAACATATGTTTTTTGGGGAATATTTAAGGTCAAAACCATAGCAGGGCATTTTTTGACCAATTACAAATCACTTTCAAAAGTCCCCGAGTTCCCATCTAATTCTCCCAGAAGTACTTCTGAGTGCCAGTGACCTGTCTTCTAGCTTTATTGCTGAATTCAAGTTTAAGCCCCATAATCAAAGGGCAAGAGCATAGAAGCAGCTGCCTAAACAAACATACAGTTGACATTGTTCTAAAGATCATGGGAGAATTAAAAAATAGATATCCAAAAGTTCTCCATATGATCTTGTTTCCAGTGATCTCTAAAACAAGATGTGAGCGTGGTTACAACAGGAACTCTTTGAGAATTACAAAATGATGTTCTCCCTCCTATCACTTCACCTCTTCTCCGTTCAGCCCTCAGACGTGGTCCTCGGACTGCCTCTGGGTTTCTGCAGGGAAGTTTTGGAAGAAGGACTAAAAGGTTCCATGTGGCCCTTTCCAATCCATCAGCTTCCCTAGTCATGTGGAGCTCTTCTTTTAGGTATTTAGAAGGCTTAGATGTCCCTTAGCTAAAGTTTATGCCATGTATTAAGATTTAAAATTTGGAGAAAGCCTAATTTTTTTCACTATAAACAGATACGTTGATAAAATCACAATTTAAGTTACAGTAAGTTTTATTACAAAAAAGTCAAGATCATCACTTATCATAATTTTAGGTGTATGCTTCACTGAAGGCCTAATGTGTGGAAGGACACTTAAAAGAAATCCCATACTAGCTCAGAATTGAGAAATAGATTGTTATTTATTTAGGGGTAAGCTCACAAATTGGAATCCTCTGCTTGAATGGAAAACAGAAACCGAATTCAGGAGCCGTGAAGTCGGATTCCACGTGGGTGCCAAATGTGAAAGGACGCTTAAAAGACATCCCACACTAGCTCAAAATTAAAAATAGATGGTTATTTATTTAGGGGTAAGCTCACAAATGAAAATCATCTGCTTAAATGGAAAATAGAGAACGAATCCAGCAACCAAAAAGAGCGGCCAAAAAGACAGCGGATGCAGGCTCTGCATCAGCATATATAGTATAAGAGGCCACGCCCCAGTAGGCGGGTAAGCACAAGCTGTAAGACTTCCTACAGCACTAATGACAATCTATGTGAAATCTATGTCAAATATGAAAACAAAAAAATTCTTATAGATGAAGGTAATTATCAAATGCTACCCATTGCTGAGTTATAAGGGTACTTTCTTCAGGAAAATCTCAATTCCTTCAAATTTATCAGTTTGGTGATGTATCATCCAATGTGAAATTATAGCTATTTGCAACAGTTGAAAAAAATCATAGCTGTATTTTACAATTTACATGAAATTTCTCTATTATATCTTTATATTATATATGTATATATAAAAAGAAATATGCCTGGGTATATTATGATTTGATAGTAGTACATGCGCTTTCCCTCTCAGAAGCTGAATATGGTAGCAGTCCATTCCATGCGTGTGTTTCCCTTATAATAGTTCCTCAGCAGGGACTCTGATGGAGACAAACAGTGGCAGACAATAGGTTAAGGACCATTGGAGGGATCTTGGCTCCAGAAGACACTAAATCAAGGCTGGACGATTACCGTAACAATGATTGAAGGTTAGAACATTGTAGGGTCTGTACACAAGTGATTGCTGTCGTCATACATGAATATGATAATTTATGAAGCTGTGAAGGAAGAGGCAAATGAGGCTAAGAAGCCCGGCAAGGCAATAGAGGGAAAAGCCCTGTGTACAGTGACACACGCCTTTAATCTCAGTAGAGGGAGGCGGATCTCTGAGTTGGAGACCAATCTGGTCTACAGAGCGAGTTCCAGGACAGCCAGGGCTACACAGAGAAACCTAGTTTCAAAAAACCAAAAGTGGGTGAGGGGAGAGGGCCAGGGACACTGGAAATGAAGAGCAGGGAGGGTTTCCCTGCAGAGAAGCCAGAAGACCAAGGAGGAAGGCAAAGAGCAGAATAAAATTGTTATTCGGGAGTGCAGTTATGTCTGTGCTAAGCAAGGGTGGAGATGTCAACTTTTGGCTTAATAAGTCACTGGCAATTCCTCTTTTTTTTGCCACTATTTTCAGGTGTCTTAAAAAAACAAAAACCAAAACAAACAAAGAAACAAAACTAACCTTTGTTAACCTTTGGCATATAAGCTATGAAGATGTTTCCTAGGCTGCTAAAGAGTAACAACATCTTCTCACACCTCTGGAGGCCAGGAGAGGAAACCACCAGTTTTGTTTTGCTTTGTTTTCTTATTTGTGGTTCCTAAATTTACAAAGATACATAAAATAATGCATTCATATATGACAATTAGTGGGATCAAACTGGTCTGAAGATGCTGGTGGATGGGGGAAGAAGGGGAGATCCGATAAAGAAGATGCTCCACATACGTACATGACAACTAAAACCCTTCTCCACACGGATGGCTCTTATTTGATACTTCTGCTGTGAGACACCTCTCTCAACTCTTCCTGCGAAAGGAGATATTGATACACTCACACACCATTTTTATGCTTAGTGAAATAGATCAGAAAGCCTCTCCAGTGGGTGAGACTTGGCTTGAAGATATTCCTAAGGCTGTTCACACGACCACACTAATGGACTCTTTAAAGCTAAGGAATAAAGGGTGTGGCAAAGGACCACACATTTATTCACTAGAATTGATGTAGTTTTTCCTAATTGTCTTCAAATATTTACTGTGCACGCCAGTCTTCGGGGCACCATTGGGTATTAGGTATTGAGAGGACTGGAACCTTTTTATAAAAAATTCTTCCCTGAAATGTCATTAGGAAGGAGGAAAAAGCATGTACAGACACGAAAGCAAAGGTGTTTGTAATAACTAATGTTTCTGACATTGTTTTGAGATGTCCCATTAACTCAGTTTCAGATTCTAAGACCTCATTTGTCGTCCACACGTCCTGGTCTATCACAATTCCCCCTCAGTTCCCTTCCTTTAGTGACTTTTAGGTGGTTTCCCAATGTGAACTGAACTTGTGTTAGCTGGCAAGAAGCAAGGTGTAATGTTCAGGTGGGCGGTTCTCCCAGCTTCTGGGCCTGGGCAGAAGGGAAAGCATTGCCACGCTTCATGCCAGTTCCCAAAGTCGGTTTGGCTAAGGGCATTCCATCATAGAACCATAAAGAGAGGTCAAAAATGTCTTTCAAACGTCTGAGCAGTAAAGAGCAGACTGCATTTTAAGAAGAGAACGCAAATCGGCTCTCCGTGGACAAAGCAATTGGGTCTGAAGCGGCAGGAGGCGTGGTCAGACAGGGCGTTTCCAGGTTGTTCCGGGGAAACACGCTGGATAGACGGCTGTTCCAACACGTTTGTTTTGCTCTCAAAGCCGAAAGTTCACACGATCATAAGTTTGACTCAAGAGTTTGTCCTTTCAAGCAACTTTCTGACAGAGCCCGCTGGGTTGGGTCTCGCAGGCATCACAGGTGACTCCGTGCAGGAGCACCTGGCCCCAGGCACAGGGTCCCGGCTCCTCCCCTGTCCTTTGCAGAGTAGCGGGATGCTACTCTCTGGGCGCAGCTTTTCCTTTCCAGGCCTCTCCCACTTCCCTTCCCACCGGTCCCGCCCGCCCTGTCCCGGGAACAGCGCCCTGTTACAGGGTCCCGATCGTTCCCCCCGGGGACCAGAAGGCAAATTCCTGCGGGTCCCAGGAGTACCAAAAGTGCTCAGGGAGACGGGAAATTGCAACAGTGCTGGCCCCTCGGCCCCCCCTCCCCGAAGTAGCCTTCCCGTAACTCCCGCCCCTGGACTCCTGCCCCGCAGCTGATTCATAGCCGGGGCGCGGGGCCGCCTCCACACGCCGGGACAGACGTCCGCACCCGCGCCCCTGCCAGGCCGAAGAGCGGCCGGGCTCCGGAGCAGCTCGCCAGACGGGTGAGTACCGGAGCCCTGCACCCTCGCGGACCGTGAGCTGCCTCCTTCCGCTTCCCCTATGGGAGAGCCCCGCGCCTGGCTCTGCTCCGTCCTGCGTTGGTTTCGCCAACTCTCTAGCCACAAGAGGTGTGCCAGACAAGTGCCGCCTACCCAGTGGGTAACTCGAAAAGACCAGATCTTCTGGGAGTGCGAGTCGTTGGGGTACCTCGGAGTCCAGGCCTGCTTTGAGGCTCGCCATCCTCTGAGCTCTCTCCAGTGGTTGGGGAAATGTTTATGGAGTTAGGATTTCCACTTGGGTCACATTGGCTTCTCTCTCAAAATAGCCTGTGGGAGTTGATGACTGCCCCATCCTCTTGCATTCCAACCCTTAAGTCTCACACAGCCCTGATATTTCTCTGGGAATAGACGCTTCCCTCTCCACGTAGAGGAGAGCACCCGGCCGAGATAAGCTTTTGCACAGGTGGAGAGAGCGGGTACCTCTTCTCAAGCTACCTGGATGAAAGTGGTACTCTTCACAGTCAAGGATGCCCAGCTATATGCCCGGGTCGGTGTCTCTGAGACTAAGGAGGTAGCAATGGCTTCTGAAATCAGAACCTGAAAACAGCTATTCCCTTTATCAGTTCTTCACCGGCCTCTGGTTCACCCACTCATTCAGCGATGCTTCCACCTGTCCCGCCTGGCAAGTGAGTGACCAGAGAGGCACAGGGACAGGGATTGCTTTCAGACACAGTTAAAAGAGGAACCTAGGTGCAGGCCAAAGACACTCTGCTAAAGAAAAAGAAGGCGGGGGCGGGAGGGGGCGAAGGCAGCAACCGGTCCAAAGCCTGATGTAAAAAGACCTGGACCTGGGCCAGGTTACTTTTTATAGCTTAGTTTCACTTTTCTTGTTTACATCATAACAATGCTGAGAGCTGTGTACTTCATTTTATCAATGAGGAAAACCGAGATCCAGAGAGATGGAGTGACTGGATGTTGGGCCAGTAGTTAAGTGACAAAGAGACATGGTTTCACATCGGAGTCTCACAGCCTCTCTGCTGCACTTCCAATTCTAGGGGTTTTTTGGAGTCGATCTGGAGGTGACCAGAGTCATCCTGTTTCCATCCCCTTACCCCCACCCCATTGTCACCTGCCTCTTCCCATCCCCAGTGCACAGGAGGGCCATGGGTGCTGATGTTTTGTATACCTTTGCTACGAGAAAAGAAACGAGTCAGGAACATGGCTGTGGTTCTGAGTGACTGGGGACACTCACTGCCTTTGACAAAAGAAAGGTTTGTGGGACCTGGGCTGGGTGTTGCTGACTCTGGAAGGAAATCACAGTGTGCCTTCTCCAGCTCATTTATGGGAACAGTAGGTTTTGGCCCTCTTCTCTGGACAGGAAACCTTTCTTGGGGGGGGGGGGAAGCAAAACAAATGGAACACCGTGTGAGATCGGGAACAAAGCGCACAGTTTATCAGGATCTTTTGAGAGCAACCCCCTCCCTGAAACACATGCCCTTGTCCGTACTTGAGGTTTTCTTTCCCAGTGGCTGACCCCAGTTTCACAGTCTCCATGCCCCCCCCATTCTATGATCCTGCCTCCTCAGGTTTTACTGCCTTCACATTACATTTGATTCGTGTAGTTTTGAAGTCACACAAACAGCATTATTCTAACAGATAGGCAAGTGGATGCCATGAAGCGTAGGCTTTCCTAATCAGCTGTACCAGTCTAGACTGAACATGCAGCATGGGGTATTGGCTTCTCTTTGTTGCGACAAATACTGGCCAGGAAGCCACTTAAGAAAGCGCAGGTTGTTGGTTTTGGCTCATGGTTTGAGAGGATAGAGTCTACCATGTGGCAGCGGGTCACATGTTGGCAGTTAGGAAGGGAACAGAGAGGAATGCTGATGCCCAGCTAGGTTCTCTCCCCCAACCCAGTCTCTCTTTCATTTTCATACCATATGGGATGCCAGCCCTTGGGATAGTATTGCCCACAATAATGATGGGTCAACCATCCCTCATCAGTTACCCCTTTCTGCAACCCCCTGAACAGACACACCCAGAGATGTGTGTTCTGAGTGATTGTGAATTCAGTTGTGTTGGCAATGCACATTAGCTCTCGGTGAGTTTACCATTTACCAGCTTGACACTCCAACATCACTTTAAGTCATAACATATGATAAGTATCACTACAAGATATTTTCGTTTGTAAAGAGTTGAACAAACACCCTTACAAGTTTTTGAAGTATCTTTATGTAAATTTGCTATCTGTAGTGTACCGCTTCCTTCTTCTCAATCCAAGTTGGAAAAGCTTCTTCCATGTCTGCACATAGATCTTTTACCAAGGACTTCATGTTAACTCAAAGCAGAAACAGAATAGAATTTATCTATCCTTCCCCTTATTGATGGTATTGTGCTTTAAGAAATTATTTACAGTTAGCAACGATGCCTCAAGGAAGATAATGCATTGGTCTTTGAACTCAAATGTGAGTGTTGCTGGGGAATGGGGTCCCGGGAGAGCTGTTTGGGGGCAACAAGCTTACCCCCCACCTCTACTTCATAGATAAGTGTGCAAGTCAATGGATGAAATTCT
Organism: Ondatra zibethicus; assembly: GCA_004026605.1. Lineage (NCBI taxonomy): Eukaryota > Metazoa > Chordata > Mammalia > Rodentia > Cricetidae > Ondatra > Ondatra zibethicus. The sequence continues at coordinate 9,895 of PVIU01006452.1, forward strand.
GACCCCTCACCATGGCTAACACAAAGATACACATTTTCAAACTTGTAAGTGGGTGAGATCCAATACAGCATTTTAATTTACATTTTGCTTAATTACTACTACAATTTAATGTCTCTATATAATTAGAAATCATTTGTGTTCAATAATCTGTTCATACCTTTATTCATTCTTACATTGAGTAGGCTAATCTTATCCTTTAATAGATTTTTATTATTTTTATGTATGGGGGTGTGTGTTCATGCCACAGTGGGCAGGAGAGACCAAAGGAAAACTTAGGGAAGTCGGTGGCCTCCTTCCACCATGGGGGTTCTAGGTAGGCACCTTTAGCCACTGAGCTATCTGTCTGGCACATGGCTGTTTTGCTTGGTTTTTATGCATTTCAAAAACTCTGTCCTGTCCCAGGTCTGGATACATTATCTGTGTGTAAGAGATAATGTAACCACTTCTGCCAAAATAATGCCTTTTCTCATTTTTGTTTTTGTTTGGTTTTGGTTTTTTTCGAGACAGGGTTTCTCTGTAGCTTTTTGGAGCCTGTCCTGGAACTAGCTCTGTAGACCAGGCTGGTCTCGAACTCACAGAGATCCACCTGCCTCTGCCTCCCAAGTGCTGGGATTAAAGGCGTGCGCCACCACCGCCCAGCCTCTTTTCTCATTTTTTTTTTAAATTGTGGCATGAGACCCACATCAGAGCAATTACCACCTAGGCCACTGTAAGTATAAAACTTGGTGCTACTGAGTGTGTTCACAGCTCTCCCGCAGTGGCTCCGGAGTTCTTTCCATTTTTCAGGACTTCAAGTCTGTGTCACGAAATGGTAGTCACTGGTTCCCCTCTCCCATTTTAGCATCAGCGAAGGTCCATCATGTAAGTGGAATCACACAGTATTTGTGTTTCTGTGACTGTCTCACTTAGTGTCTTATTTTTAAAGCCCTGCTGCAGCAGCTCCTAGCGGTCCCTGCAATTTTAGACTGGCAGCCCTCCTCTGTCTGAATATCCCATCTCCTTACTCACAACACTTCTGCCGTTAGCTATCCACTTTCAGCACGGAAACTTTCAATTCTTGTGTTGTCAGCACAATTTCATGATTTCTGTGCTTTGCCTAATTTGAGAAAGTCTTGGCCGTCTAAATTAAGTTCTCTTATTTCTGCTAATGATCTTACTATTTTCCTTTTAGATCATAACATTACACATCACATTTCTAAGAAAAATAAAGGTAAGCTACAACTTAATTTCTTTCTAAATTTTTAGATGGTTGATTCTATTCATTTATTTAATGGTCTGTCATTTGAAGCTCAGTTTATGCTATTTGGGGAGGGGTATGTAAAACCAGAGCCTTCTATATAATCCAGACTAGCTTTGAACTCACAACTCTCCTGACCTCATGACTGCTGGGATTTCAGGCATGTACCATCACTCAAGATGAAATTTGGGTTTTTCATCATGAAATCAGTCCCCCTTCCTACAGGGTCCATCCCTGGACTGGGTTCTTTCCATTAGTTTTTTTGGGGGCCGCTTTCATGTCAATACTAGGTCATTAAGTACTGAAGTTTAAATAGTAGGTTTTTAGATCTAAAATACATACTTGTACTTTTTTCGAAAACATATTTTAGAAACGTGTCTCTTATATTTTTACTTTGCCTGTAAAGTTTATAACTTGTCTAATAAAGTTCCATCAGAATTTTTCCTGAGTTCACAGCTACCAGCAATGGTGTTTTCCTCATTGTCCATTTTAATATGAACCACAGAAGAGGCAAGGCCAGACGGGAAGGGGTTGAACTTTAGTGAGTCACTCACCTGGTCTCAAATACTGACTTTACAGCCAGTTAGTTGTGTCACAAGGCAAGCTACCTTCAACCTATTTTACCCTTAGTGTCCTCATTTGCCTCCAGGGGTAGTAATAGAATCTCTTCTAAAAGGCTTTTGGAAAATACAGCCTTTGTTATAAGCCATGTAGCAAAGCACCAGAAAGGGAATTGCCTTCCAATACACACTGCCTGTGATTATTTTCACATTCCACTGTATATCCTACTTTGGGCTGTTCTGAATGCTTTACTGAGAGGGAACTAACCAATCCTTGCCTTTATTTACTGATAGTTGTAGACAGATGTTTCTTTACCACCTGCTAGTTCCTAAATAACCACATGGAAACTTCTTATTAATTATAAATGCTCAGTCAATAGCTCAGGCTTATTATTAGCTAACTCTTACAACTTAAATTAACCTATTTATATTAATATGCATTTGCCACATGGTGTTAATTTTTCATCTTGCACCTCCTGTTTACTCTCTGTGTCTGGCTGGTGACTCCTCTGACTCCACCCTTCTTTCTTCCCAGTGTCCTTAGTTTGGTTTTCCTGTCTAACCTTATCCTGTCCAACTATTGGCCAGTCATCATCTTTATTAAACCAATCATAGCATATTTTAAACAGTGGATTTTTAATTATTTATTTATTTTCTTTTTCTTTTTTTTAATTAGAATTTTTTTTAAAAAATTTAATCCAAATTCCCACTCCCTCCCCTCCTCCCATTCCCTCCACACATCCTCCTACCCCCACTCCCCTCTAGTCCTAAGAGCTGGTAAGACACTTTGTTTTGTGGAAAGCCCAAGCCCTTCCCTACTACATCTAGGCTGACCTAGGTATACATCCAAAGAGAAAAGGATACCAAAAGCCAGTACATGCAGTAGAGATAAATCCCAGTGCCACTGCTAGTGGCCTCTCAAGTCTGCCCCAGCCATATAACTGTCAACCTCATTCAGAGGGACTAGTTTAGTCCTATGCTTGTTCCTTTCCATTCCAGCTGGGGTTGGTGTACAGAAGGGTTATTCCACAGATAGTATTCCAGGAAACACAAATACGTAATAAATGCCAGCTGTAATACTGCTCCTCAAACATCCTCATGCTGTTCAGTTACCTGAGGATGTGGTTTTTCTGTGAAGATTTTTCTATTAAGTCTAAATTTTGGCCTGGATTTTTCACTCCTAACAAGCAGTATCATGGTTTCCATGATTTCCAACAAGCTATTAGCTGGAGTCAGTCCTTAGTCTATACTTTCAAGTATATAGTCTTTCAATGTGGTTTTAAATTACATTACAAGTGATCATACTTTCTACTTGTAATGTATGTGATTGACATGATGTATAAGTTGTTACATGGTAGGTGCTGAGGACATAGCTCAGTCATTAAGCATTTGCTGAGATAAAATAAGTACCCAAGTTTGATCCTCAATACCCATGTGATATAAAACAAACAAAGAAAAAATCCAGTCATGGTAGCAAAGGCTTCTCATTGAAGTGCTGGGGAAATAGAAACTGGCAGATCCCCAGGACTCATTGGCCAGCCATCCTAGACTAAACCATCTAACCTCTGGTTCTAATGAGAGACCCTATCTCAAAACATAAGGTGGGCAGTTCCTGAGGAATGACACCCAAGGTTGGCTGCTGGCATCCACACACATGTGCATACACATTCTTATATGTAACCATGAAAACATACACACAATGGCATGCCAAATAACTAAACTAAAATGGTTTAGATTAATTTAACTTCACATATAAATTCTACATCTCTTCATCAGAAGGATGGCAATGTGTTTTTCTACTCAGGGCACTGGCTACCTTTTGCATTTGGAATGCATTGTTTTAGTATCTGCATCCAAGGTCTAGGAGCTTACAAATATTAAGCATAACAAATAACACCCTCCTAGGCTTATCCAGGTCATAAAATTTGCTAACCTCTTTCATATCTGTTCAGTTGCCATGGATTAGAATAGAATCAGAAAACAAAGTTAACTAGTCAATTTTCCTGAAGTATATAGTGCAAATGTGAAAATAATAGAATTCTCACTGCTCTTGCAAGTATAAACACATGTGTGCACATCTGTATATACACATACATACACCTTAAAGAATGCTTTATGTTACAGGCCATGTAATTTGAAAAAGATATTAGTAATTTCCTCCATCCCACCTCCTTCCTTCCATCCAAGCTCTACATTTGTATGTGTGAATAGGTAGGTGTTGCCTTTCAGGCCAGTTTGAATTCTTTAGTTAAAAGACCAAAAGATAATAAAAAGTATACAGAGGCATTGTGGTGGCTTGAAAAAAAAAAGGCCCTATCTCAAAGGGAATGGCACTATCAGGAGATATTGCTTTGTTGTAGTAGGTGTGGCCTTGTTGGAAGAAGTGTGTCACTGTGGGGGTGGGCTTTGAGGTTCTATATATGCTCAAGATACTGCTCAGTGCCATAGGCCACTTCCCGTTGCCTTCTAATCAAGATGTGGCCAGAACCATATCTGCCTGCATGTCACCATGCTTCTTACCACGATAATAATGGACTGAGTCTCTGAAACTGTAAGTGAGCCACCTTTCAAAATGATTTCCTTTATAAGAGTTGCCTTAGTCATGGTGTCTCTTCATAGCAATAGAAACCCTAGCTAAGATAGGTTCTTATGAGGGACAAAACAGAATGGAGAAGGACTATCAGACCAATGCCCACCTGGCACCTGTGCAAGTGGGGAAGAGGAAAGGTGGGGAGGACCTCTTTCCACCACAAAGCAGTTCTGTAAATGGAAGTTTATGTTCCACCCAGTCCTGCAGCCATTCAGTCCCAAAGAAACACACAGAGGCTTATATTAGTTATAAACTATTTGGCTATTGCTCAGGCTTATTGCTAACTAGCTCTTACAACTTAAATTCACCTATAATTCTTATCTAAGTTTAGCTATGTGGCTTGGTACCTTTTCTCAGTAAAGCATTCTCATCTTGTTTCCTCTGTGTCTGGCTTGGGACTATGTTTCTCTGCCTCTCCTCTTCCCAGAATTCTCCAGTCTGGCTGCCCTGCATCAACTTCCTTCCTGGCTACTAACTGGTCAATCCGTGTTTTATTAAACCAATACGAGTGACAAATCTTTACAGAGTACAAGAGCATTATCCCACAGCATTTCCCCTTTTTTCTTTTCAAAACAAGACCCTGAATTTTATCTCCTTTATTTAGTTTTTTTTCCTGACCATTTATCTGTAACAACTTGTAACCAACACACTAAACAAAGAAAAACTTCCATAATCCATTTTTGGGGATGTGGGCATAATTTTCTAGGCTACTTCCTACTGATTGAGTGTGCTGATAATCTTATGGGACCCAAGGAAAATTTAGGATTATGGTTAAGTCCTGACTGGAGTATTCTGTGAGGCTGGATCATCTCAGTCAGCAGTCTTGGAGATGTTCTGGATGTAGAACTCAGAGGAAACTGCAACAGAGGTGCTCTGAAATGTTGAGTCATCTGGGCCACTGTTCTCAGAAAACTTTTGCTGGACTAGTGGGGAGACCTGTTGAAGTTGCTTTTCAGGGTAGTTCATTGGAGGGAAAGGCTTAGTTAGCTTTGTCATTGGACAGTGTTGACTATGTGGGTGACATGGTGTCCACATGTCAGGTCTTTTGGGAAGGAATTCTGAGCAGCCCTGTGGCACAGCTGCCATGTTTGTCCTGCAGAGATGCTCTGTGCAAACACTATTCTGAAACTCACTTTCCCACTCGGTATTTTGTCACATTTTTTTATGTCAACACGTGTGTCTCCCAAGTGCTGGTGTAACAGGCATTACTGTTTTAAGCTGACTTCCATTAATCCAAGTAATCTTCCTCAATTTCTTTTTCTTTTTTAGTATGTGCATTTTCTTCTTTTTTCTGAATTACATATTTGTATTTTTCTGTAGCTATTTGCCTTTTAATCTTACTTTTAGCAGATTTTTGTATACTGGGAACAGTGACTCCTTGCCATATATTTTTAGTTGGTATTAATTCTTAAAAATTACATAGTTGAGATAGCAGCCTTTATCTTTACTGCATTGGGGTTTCATATTATGACTGCTAGATTGCATTAAAAATTGCAGCAATGTTTTATTAAGGTGCTTTTTGTGGTTTGCATCTTGTATTTGTGACTATCTGGAATATATTTTGCTTGAAGGAGTAAAACAGTAACAATCATGATAAGACTTACTGGATTTACTATGTGAGGTTGCTCTTAATCCCACTAACCCTCCTGCCTATTTACTAACACATGCTCTTTCATTCTCACTTACAGAAGAGGCAAGTCAAAGAGTTAGCGCTCGGTTATACAGCCACTAACTACCAAAGTGGGGCATGACCCTGAGTCTCCTGTCACACAGTTCAGTACATGGTGGACATCCCATGATGTCCATGCTATTGCTCCAGTATCACTTACAGGAACAGTATCTCTTCCCAAATGATTCACACCACCTTTAGTATGTGTGAAATTTCTGCATCTCTTTGGATCAAGAATATTCTTTGCATTTGGCTTTATCATTTCTTTTGGATTTACCTACCAATCAGAGAGTAAGCTCTAGCTGAAGTGGAGGTCACACCTCCCCGAAATAATGTTGTACAGGAACTATTTCAGCTTCTTATGTCAGGATTTGATTTATGAACTTGGCGGACATGTGTTATCCGTTGGAGGGATGCAAAGCTAGGATGGAGAAGAAATGCTAGCACCTTCAGGAGGTGTTTGTCCTGGATCCTAAGGGAAGGGAACTGGAGGGAAACTGTAAGTCATCAGTCTTATACAGAAATAAGGAGGGCTCGGCAATCCTACTGGCAGTGCCCTGGATGAAGGAAATGATGGAGAACTGTCCCTAAATGCATGCCACTCTGCACGTCAGCACAGAGCTCTTTGGAACTGATTTCCAGTTTGTCCTCATTGAGGTTGAAAATGATTCTTGCCATGATTTCAATTTTTAGAAATTTGTTGAGACAAGTGGTTCTACCATATAACCTCTTGGAGCGTGGTCAGTTCTAAAAACAGAACTTTCTCAAACACACACACACACACACACACACCATCCACAAACATCTTTAAATGGCATTTGCATATGATAGCTATAGGTCACCCAGCCAGTTTTGAATAATTTGGCAACACACCCAGGTTTGGGGAAACAACCCACTCTTGGCTGTTGCAATGTCTCATGAGGATTTTCTGTGGTAGAGAAACTTCCCAGGAATACATACTTTAGTCCTGACTGAGCCAGAAATTCTGGTAAGGGAAGGCCCACCATGAGTTCCTTAGAAGTGCACTTTATTACGCCTATAGCATTCACCCTGAAGGACATTCAGAGGACCTTCGGGGAAAATAGAAGTTTGCACAGAAGATTTGAAGAGCAGGGAGGACATTCAAAGAACACAGTGAAGCAAGCAAGATTTTCACCGAGGGATGTTAGGTTGATCTACACTAAATGGAGCCCAGAGACAGGGAAAGATATGGAGAGACAGGAGCAGATGGATGAGGAGAGTGTAAATTACAAAAGAGGTGGCAGCTTTCTCTACACCTTTCCCCCCCCCCCCACCAAGCCCCAACTGTGCCAAAGGTTACGAACTGGGCAAATTTGATGGCAGGAAAAAAGACCTGAAAGGTAGTTAATTTGTGTTTTCATTAAAAATAAGTTGAAAGCAAAGAAGAGGGAGTAGGGGAAAACTGGTACCCATTTTTCCTCATTTCCCAGATGCTTCCTGGGTGGCAGGCATGTCCTAGGACTCTGGTGCACAGTGTGCCTTAGACTCAGATCTGCTCTCTCTAGGGGCACATGTCTATTCAATAATGATAAGATGTGACAAAGAACAGACTTGGAGAAGGACACAGTAGGGCAGACAGACACAGCCCTCTCTACCTTCCTTCTCTTACTGGGAATCAGGAGTAGAACGCTGCTCACTGAGAGCCACAGCTTCTGAGTCTGCTGGGTGAATTTGAGGCTGGGTGCCTGGACACGGTGTGCCCTGAGCAGTGGGAAATTTCTGCTCCTTAGGTAGGTACTGATCTACTGGTCCACTCATAGGCCTCATTCTTGAGAGTGCTGGAAAACTAAGCTTACTCAGGGTTTTCATTTTTCTCTGTATGGTGCATGTGTGGTCCGGAAAGATAGTGTAGGCTGTGGAGTATCCCAAAGCTCTGGGCTTGAACTTCTCCTTTTTTCTGTCTTTGTTTCTGTCTTGACAATCACATAGTCTTCTGTGCAGCTGACATTCTTCTACTGATGGACAGAAATTCCATGTGTTCAGCTGGCTGCTTAAGTTCTTTTCTTGCAGATCAAATAAGCATCTTAAATTTCTATCTGGAGCTGAGAGCTTTTGATAGAGACTCGCAATCCATCCAGCCCAGTCTTCTGCCTTGCTAAATGGCGATTCTTCAAAGGGCTTGAGCCAAAATTCTTGATATTTCATTTGGTCACCACCCGTGAAATTTTGTCAGCTCTGCCTCTGAAATCTCTTGCTGACCCCATCACACCTCGCTGCCTCCACCATCCAAACCCTCTCCTCAGTTTTCATCCAGACCGTTGACTCTGACTTCATGTCTCCTTCCACTTCTGCTTGCCCCTTTCTTTCTGCCTCTCTGGACTCTGTGCCCTGTGAATCAGCTCAGTATAGCTCTGTGAAATCTTTCCAGGGCTTCTCCATGGCAGTTCAAGCTTTGTGAATATAATGCTTGCTCTTTCTCCTCTATGCTCCAAAAACACTCAATCTCATCCCTGGGCTTCCTCCCACTCTTCCCCTCCCCTCAGCCACACCTGCCTCCGTTTGGTCCTTGAATTTTCTGGGTACTCTCCGTCTCCGTGATCCCATCAAGAAACAGTTGGCACTCTCAGGCTAGCGTAACTGGAGAAGACTCTATTACCCTGCATAATGCTGTCCTCCAGGGTTTGGAAGTAAGTGGTGTCTATTTCTCCACACACTGTCAGCCTCTGGCTCTTGGACGATTATTCCTGTGTGGTTTCTGAAGAAACGCTCCACTGAGCCCCTGAGATGTTGCAGCTGCCAACTCCCTTTCTGCCAGTTTTCAAGAACTTTATTGATTTTTCCAGGAGGATTCCAGGCAACAGTGAGGACTTACAGTCCTGCGGCCCGTGGTCGTCGGGTTGATGGTGGCCGTCCAGGGAAGACATTGCAAACTATGCAGGGGTCCTCTCTGTATGCAGAGAGTGTATTCTAAGATCCCCAGGAGAGAGCCCTAGGCAGTGGTAGACCCACATCCTGTATGTGCTGGCTTTTTTCCTGTGTTGTGCACGATTGTATAGTAAGACACTGGCAGCCCCAGCGACAGTAACAACAGAGCAAGTGTAACAACAGACTGAAGTAGAAGCCATTTGAAGCTTAATAGCTCAGTGGGTAGGGGCCCTGGCTGCCAAGTCTAACAACTTGAGCTTGATCTGGGAGTCTTCATGGTGGAGCCTGTTCTCTGACCTCCACATGTGTACCACAGTGTGAGCATGTATGCACATGTGCGCGCATACACACACACACACACACACACACACACACAAAACACACTCAGTAAATAAATACTTGTAAAAATATGTAAACTTTCTAATTATTTCTGGAACTTTCCCAGTTGTATTGTCAGACAGTGGCTGGTGATATGGCAGAAAGGGGGATTACTATAGCCACTGAACTCAGGTGAGGACAGTGACCTCTGGGTCACAGTCGCTACCTGTCTGGTGTATATGAGACAGTGGGCCTCAGGTGCCACAAGAAATCAGAAGCCCCGCTGTTGCTCTTTCTCAGGATTCTCAGTCCAACAGGCATGAGAGAGCAGAGGGAGGGAGCTGCTGACACCCTGCTGGGACACCGACGTGGTGGTCTTCTGTGAATGCTGTGTTTTCCTTTACCCCCTGATTTCTACTTACCATTACTTCTGATTTTCTCTGCTGGGCATTTCTCTGCCCATGACTTTAACTTCTTGAGGTAATGTCATGTGTTTAGAAACATTTTAAATGGCCCAGGCATAGAGAAACCGTTTGGTGTGCACATCATCTCCAGAGCCTTCTTTTAGACTGCGAGATTTCCTTCCCACGGTGGCCCGTTCGTGTCCCAAGAGTTAGTGGGAGGAGACAGTGGCAAGTGCCTGGACTCAGGCTGAAGTCACTCTTAACAGAATGGCAGACACTTCCCAATGGGCCTCTTCCTATGCTCCCCTGGTGCATGCGCGAACACACACAGACACACACACAAACACAGACACGCACACACGGCTTCTCTTTGAATTAGCTCTCCCCCTGGTTCTGGCATTCAGTCAGACTATGCAATTATAAGTAGAGATCAGGTGTGAATGGACTGCTGTTTTGCCAAGAGTAGAAAACAGTGCAGAAAGGCTGGGCTGCCTACGACTTCAGCATGCAGGCACAGGCACAGTGACCACTGTAGAGCCGTTTGCTTTAGCCAACTCTTGTCTGTGTGGTGGTTCCTTGAAAATGAACAGAGACGGTGGCAGTGGGAACTCATAAACAGACTCACAGAATTTCTAGCTCTGGGTGAGCTCTGGGCAACAGGACAAGGGCAGAAACGGGCTTTCTATGAACCGTTCTGTACATCTCCCTGCTGACTCAGAGTCTTAAAGAGAAAAGTGAGGATTAATGCTTCCCCTGACTAATGGGTTTGCTATTAAATTAGGAAGGAATTGGTCTTTTTGAGGTCATCTAGCCTTCCTCTCTCTGCCCTCAGATTGTCCTCCATTCAAATCACCTTATGAATCAGTGGAACTCGGTTGGCCTGCAATTTGCAATTCTTTTCAGAGGCAAAATACCAAAACAAAATTAAAAAGGAAAAAACCACCAGAACCGAAACAAAGTGGAAATAGTATTGAACAATGAGAATGACCATCCCCTGGAATATGCTAACTTTTCCCAGGTTGAATTTCAGTGAGAGGAAAGGGGTAGTGTGAAGATGGCTTGGGGGGGGTAAATTCAGTTTTTTTAATTTATTGGTTAAAATTTTTAATAAATTGTTTATTTTACTTTTTGTGTAGTTATTTTGCCTGCACATATGCCTGTGTGCCATGTGTGTCTGGTGTCCGCAGAGGTCAGAACAGGGTGTTGGATCCCTGGAACTGGAGTTATAGATGGTTCTGAGCCAAGGAGTGGGTGCTAGAAATGAAACCCAGGTCATCTGCAAGGGCTGCAAGGGCTCCCAACTTCTGAGGCATTTCTTTAGCCCCTCACGTGATTAATTTAAACTGAGCCCTTTTGAGATTATATTTGTCCTTTTCAATCAGTGTTTGCTTTGTTTGGCTTTTCATTTTTCACTTGGTTTTCTGCCTTATTGGCTTTGCTCAGATGAGTCAAACAAACTGGCTGATCACTGAGCACTTGCCACCAAGCCTCAGAAACCCACCACAGAGGAAATCTTCGAGGCTCACACAGGTCCCTTGAGGCCCAGGCTTCCGACTCTATCAGTTGTGCCTCACTCATGACCTGAGGAGCATTTCGTGAGACAGAAAATGCCAATTCTTCCTCCAAAGGCAGGTGACATGGATCCAAAGGGAGAAAAAGGAGAGATTTCAGTCCCATCCCTGACCACAGCTGGCCTGAGAAACCAACTAGGAGTTAACGATTTAAACATAAATTCCATTTCTTCTAATTTATCTTTTTCAGACAGTCAGACCAATGGCTTTCTCTGTGGTCCTTCATCCAGTTTTCCTCTTGGCAGTGCTGCCCCTGAGAGCATCCCTAACTGAAGGTAAGAAGCCGAAACAAAAGTAAAGAACATACAAGGATGGACCAACCAGTGCTTTGGAGAAAAGTTAAGCAATTTTCTTTCCCTTGGAGTTGGTTATTAGCTCACATGAGGTGTGGTAAATCTCTGGAAGCCACAGTTGCCTTGGGCGTGGCCTCCCTCATCCGGAGGGCACCATTAGTAAGCCCACTACTTAGCCTTGGTTTCCTGCTCAGTGCTCTGCTCATTGGTGTGGTTGTAAGTGGATCTGAGACCACGGAACTTCAGGATTGCTCTATTTCATAGAGACCGTTGCCAAGGTGTGTCTTTCCAAACCCTGCTGGGCAAGATGGAACAGCCCAGACTAGTTCTCTTGGCTGGGTTAGAACAAGTTCCCATGCCCCTTAGTCACACTTGCCAAGAGCTGTTAGGCTTATAAAATATGGCTAAAAAGCAATCATAGCCTGGCAGGCAGTAGAAACTCTCTCAGGTATGTAATATCGGAAGTGCTGAAATCTGCTTACTGTCAGAGAAACAGTGTTTGTCAATTAGCTCTCCCCAGAAGACCGCAGTTTAGAATAAGTCAACTCTGTAAATGTGCATGCCTGTGAATATTTTATCAAATGTGTATGGATACTTTATTACTTTGAACTTACTTAAACATAGATCCTTAGTCTTGAGAAAGTTTCTATTGGCTCATAAATTTCCCCTGCATTTGTCCATATTGTATAAAACCTTTCATTTTTTCTTCCTGTATTATTCTTTGCTGTATTTGCTTTTTAACAAAGAGTACAGATATAATTCCGTGCATGGAACAATGACATTTGCAAAGAATATGCATAGCATTCTTCATTTATCTGAACTGCAAGACAAGAAAAGGGGATATTCAGTTCTGCTAATAGGCGCAAGTTCTGCCTCACGTCGTTTAGACCCGGGTTTGGGTTTGGCATGTGGGAATATCCTATTTCTCCTGGCTTCTTACACAGGAGTTAGTTGAGCTCTTCCATAAGCTGAGCTGCCAGGTACAGGGTTCTCTCATTGGTGGCGTGTGTAGCTCCCTCGGTCTGTCTCGCTACTGGGGTCAAGCACACTGTAACTGATTAGGGAGGCTGAGCATGGAGAATGTTCAGGTTCAGGTCAGAGCCCCTGGTTCGGAGACAGCCTAACACACCACGTCCTCATGGGGAGGCACTCCCACCCCCAGCATTCGAACGCTTTTGCCACAGTTTGTTTCCCCCAGCAGAGTCTCACAATGTGACCCGACTGTTCACGGCATGTCTTCTGCATGTGACACATATTGCTCTCACGTCAGCCTTTGCGGCTCCATTTCTATTGTTTAGATCAAACATGTTTCCCTAATTTCCTGGCAACCCGATTCCATTTCTGCTTCCAACTTTCTTTACAAAACAGGTAGATCTTTGTCTTCGTCAGAGCTATGGGGACTTTTTTTCAGTGTTTACTGCCCACTACACCTCCACTCAAACTAGTGAGAGCACCACTCAATCAACTAACTAGGCTCAGGTCAGAGACTGCATTTCAAACAACCTGAGCCAACTTCTTCCAAGCAATAGGACATAGGTAAGACCCTTCAGTTAGCTCCAACCATGTTTCCATCAGCCAGAGAAGTCGACCACAACATTCTGATGTGTTCTTCTCTCTTTGGGGTTATATATAAGAAAAATTGTAAATACGTGGAGATTTTTAATTTCTTTACATTCATTGAGGTGTTCGTGTGTGTGTGTCTATGTGCGTGCATGCACATGTGCACACACATATAGGAGTTATGTGCATACGCATGTCACAATACATGTGTGGAGGGCAGAAGACAGACTGTGTGACTTTGTCTCTCCCTCTACCATGTGGGTTCCAGAGATGGAACTCGGGTTATCAGGCTTGGCCGCAAGCCCCTTTTCTCACAGAGCCACCTTGCTCACTTCCAATATACATTGTAAAAAAGGTTAAATCATGTTATACAGAGAAAAACATAAATACACATATGCATATATACAAACAGAGAATAATCTGTCTCCAGAGGATTTTTTTTAATTTAAGCCATTAAGTAGGATGAATGTTTCCTTCTGATCTTAGATGTTTCTGGAATCATGTTGTTTTAAGACCTATTATGTGTATCCCTTTCTGGGAATTAACCACACAATATTTCCTCCAGAAGTATTAGGGCTGGTCAGAGAAACCATGGGGGAAATGGGACAGTGTCTGTGACTAAGCCCAGAATGGAGTCTCCAATGGCCTCCTGAGCCACACTTCCGTGTCATGACGTGAGAGTGGGCCTGGGATCCAAAATCCCTGGGTCTGGTCTGCTTTGAGTCTTGCCACAGGCATCCACCTCCACTTTTAACATCAACTAGCTTCTGTGAAAAGTCAGCGAGACTGGATTTATTAATCTCCACGGTCCTTTTGACCTCCCTGGCTTCACCTCAGAGTTTTAGTTCCTTTTCCCCCACATTACTTCTAACTGATGTTACTCAGGACCTGAGTCATTCCACATTTGCTGATAACATAGGCTAATTTCAGGAGCTTCCCCTTTGTTGAAACAACATAGGACAACTGGGTAGAGCTTCCAGAAATAAGGTGAGACAAGGAGCTGACTCATTCATGTCGATCAAATGTAGAATGTCTATACTCACGGTGTGTTGCTAATCTTGATTTCCCTGAGCTAAGTAAGACTTCGTCACACTCTTGTTTCGGCCACAGCCCTCAGCAGAAAAGCAGCCTATGACAACCTGATGCCATCAGGGGTGAGAAAAGCCATGGGTTAGGCAGACAGAGGGACCACATGGGAATTCTTTACTTTCAAGTCACCATGACAAAATACTTGAAAAAGGCAGCTGAAGGAAGGGTGAGACACAGTGGGGGAGTCCACCAAAGTGGGGGAGGCGTAGAGGCAGGACTGTGATATAGCTGGACGCATTGAATCAGTAGCCATGGAAGGCAGTTTTCTAGGACCAGGTGTGAGTTCCCTCCTTTTGAGTGGGCCTTAGCTCTGATCAGACAGTTACGGATTTCCACTAGCATGTTAGTTAGGCCCTACTTCTACCACCTTTGGTCATCCCCACACTAGAACCACGTTTCCACGAATCTCTGTTGAACACTCAAACCATACATAAACCACAGTGTTGTTGGAGGAGGCCGCTTGGTGGTTTCCGGCTACCCGGCTAGCTTAGACCTGAAATCATCACACAGAAACTGTATTATTTAAATCACTGCTTGGCCCATTAGCTCTAGCTTCTTATTGGCTAACTCTTACATCTTAATTTATTCCATTTCTAGTAATCTGTGTATTGCCACGAGGTTGTGGCTTACCAGCTAAAGTTCCCAGCCTCTGTCTCAGGGGGTGGATCCATGGCTTCTCTCTGACTCTGTCCTTCTTTCTCCCAGCATTCAGCCTAGCTTTCCCTGCCTACCTAAATTCTGCCTTGCTATAGGTCCAAAGCAGTTTCTTTATTCATTAATGGGAATCACAGCACACAGAGGGGGCTCCCACATCACAGTGTGGAAGAATTTAAATCAAAATACATGATTTAAGTTTGACAATTTAGTGACAATGGAGTTGACAGGATTCTAGAAGCTCAGCTTTTTATTGTTTCTTTATCGTAACCATGTATCATGAAAATTTTTATTGAGTTAACAGTCACATAACATAAAATTAATTATCTTTATGGTTACAGTGAGACAATCATCAGTGACATTCAATATTTCATAATATTACTGTAACTATCCTGGTGGGAGTGAAGATATTTTAAATTTTTTGTGCCACTCCCTTAATCTGTCAGATTATTTATCTCCCAAGGAATTGGAATTTCCCTAGGAGTCAGAGGGCAGAAGAAAGAAAAGGCTGAAGCCCAGTGTCTTCCAGAGGAGGAGCTTTTTCCTAAGAAGAGGTTTCCCAACCCCCTTGCAGGAGAGACTGGTATACCAGGTTTCTTCTTTAGGGCCAACAACCAGCTCCCAAGTTGTGACACAGAGACTTAGTTATGAATGCTTGGCCTGGCTTAGGCTCTTTTCTGACTAGCTTTTTTTTTTTCTTTAACTTAAATTAACCTGTTTCCCTTTATCTACCTTTTGCCTTGGGACTTTCTACCTTTCTTTCTTTCTTTCTTTCTTTCTTTCTTTCTTTCTTTCTTTCTTTCTTTCTTTCTTTTCTGTCTTTCTTTCTTTCTTTCTTTCTTTCTTTCTTTCTTTCTTTTTCTTTCTGTTTGACTTTCTTTTTCTTTCTTACTTCCTGTCTGTCTTTCTTTCTTTCTATTTTACTTTCACTGCTTCTCATGTCAGACTGGCTGTCAGTTGCCTGGCTTCTTGCCCTGGGCATATCCCTCTTTTTCTCCCTCATTCTCTTCTCCTTCTTCTTGTTCTTCTCTTGAGTCAAGATTCCTCCTCCTGTTTATTCCCTATGCCTTCCAGTGCTGCCTATCCCTCCCCTGCCTAGCTACTGACCATTCAGCTTATTATTAGACCAATCGGGTGCCTTATGCAGGCAAGGTGAAACAAATGCAGCACATCTTTACATCGTTAAAGTAATATTCCACAAGAGATGAGCTGAAGACAGTGATGGACAGGACCACACTTGGGATTGCTTAATTATAATGATGCATGCCTCCTGCCTTCTGTTTAAACCTGTACTTCCCTTCAAGGTAGACTTAGAGAGTCACTGGGTCTCTTTGTTTGTCTTCCCAATGCAGACAAACTAAATAAACCTGTTTTCTCTGTTGTATACTATTATTCATTTATTTGGTTGGCCTATTGGGGATGAATGGTGGAGCCTTGCTTCTTAATACTGCTAGAGACCAGACAACCTAACAACTTCAGAAACACAGCTTCTGGGTGCTAGAAACATTAATATATATTACACAATAGTTCCTGATTCTTTGATTCCCAATGCTTGCAACTACCAGTCCGCTTAACGTGTCTATGGATTTACCTAGTCTGCACATTTCACACAAGTTAAACCATATAGTATGTAACTCCGTGTCTGGATTCTTTTACTTACCGTATTATTGTTGAGCTCTATCTACTTTGTAGCGTTGATCAGCACTCTATTCCCTCTTAGTACTGAGAAATAGTCCTTTGCATGTTGCAATCAAGATTTTCAGTGTGAATGTCATCCATTGTGACTTGTTTCTGCCCTTTGATGATTGGTGTTACTCAAACACTCGGTGGCAGATGTTTATTTGAATCTCTGGTTTCATCTGGGAGGTGGGTGGGAAATAGACCCAGGAATGGAATTGTCGGTTGTACTATGATTCTATTATAACTTTCTAAAAAACTTGCCAAAATGTTATCCACAGTGATGGGCCATTTTACATCCCACCTGCATGGTACAGGAACTGCAAATGTCTCCACACCCTTGCACACATGTGTTATTCCCATGCATTTAATTATTACTGAGGCCTTCCTTGAGAGTGTGAGGTGATATCTCATTTGACATACCATCCTGGGTTTCATCTTCCTTTCTTAATGACATTGAGCATCTCATAATGTTATCATTTGGCCATTTGTTTACTTTATTTGGAGACATGTCCTCTAAGTCCTATGTCCATTTTTAAGCTGGGTGTGTTGCTTTTCTGTTGTGGATTTGTAGGAGTTCTTTATTTAGTGGGGATACTAGAAACTTACCCAACACATGACTTACAAATATTTCTCCTGTTTTCCAGTCTTTTTATTTTCTTTATAACACTCTTCAAAAGACAAATTTTATTTATTTTCGTTTTTTTCTTCAAGACAGGGTTTCTCTGTATAGCTTTGGAGCCTGTCCTGGAACTCACTCTGTAGACCAGGTTGGCCTTGAACTCAGAGATCCACCTGCCTCTGCCTCCCGAGTGCTGGGATTAAAGGCATGCGCCACCACCACCCAACTGACAAGTTTTAATTTCGATAAAGTTCAATTTATTGGTTTTTCCTATTGTTACTCACGCTTTTCATGTTATATGAAAGGGACCCACTGCCAAATCCAAAGCTGAGGTGCTCACACTGAGCACATCCATCCTTCCCACGCTGTCTCTGAGAAAATGTCACACAGGATGTGTAAGCTGTAAAGAGCTTCATTTTATGGGTGTTCTCCTTAGCCTCACTTCCAAAGAATCTGTATCTGCCACCTCCTGCTTCTGAGGGCGATGCTTTATCTGGATGTGAAGTCGTCCACTGCGGACACGTCACACGGAAGCACTTCCTTCTCACCTCAGCTCATGTGGTTCCATCCGGAATCTCATTCTGTTGGCCGTATCCTGGATGCTGCTGCAGCCATAAAGCATCCTTCTCAGGCATTCCATCCCATGAGACCATGGATCAGACAATGGATCCTATCTGGCCAGTTGAGAGACAGTGTGACAAAGGGGAGCACATGTTTTGATATCAGGGAGATCACTATTTAAGTTTCTCAGAGCTTTTGTAAATTATTTTGATTTCCTTATCCATATCGTCTTGTGGTTTTACAGTGTTACGTGACGCATCCAACGTAAAGCAACTGCTGCCATGCCTAGTAAATAACACATGCTCATGGTTGTTACTGACATTCTTCGTGAGGAAATCAGTACACGCTCACTGGTGCTTTGGGGATCCTTCCTATTTCTCAGATTGCTAACACTTGCATGGGAAGACACTCCCTTGCCTTTGTGGAAGGGAGAAGCTGCAGGGGAACTGAACTGGGGGCTTTATTTGTAGCATGATTAATAAAAACTGAGGGACAGAAATTAGGGTTCAACTTAAAGGTCAGAAAAGCAAAACAGCCAGCCACTGGCTGTTATCTCTACCTCAGTCTGAAATGGCGATGCTGCCTCCAGGAATCTCAGAATGAGAATGTGTCTGAGAGCTGTCTCCTCCCATTTTATATTCCTCTCTAGTTCTGGGATTAAAGGTGTGCATCACTACCACATGGTCTCTACGGCAAACTAGTGTGGCTACTGGGATTAAAGGCATGTGTTATTGCTGCCCGGTCTGCAAGGCTAGCCAGGGTGACTTTTTTACTTTTTTGATCCTCAGGTAAGTTTTATTTATTAAAATACAAATGAAACATCACTACACTTATTAATGCTAAGTATGTGTTTAGTTGCCAAACCACTCTTCCCTTAGATGCTTTCTTGTCTTTTAAATGAAGTACATGAAGCTTTCAGGTCACCAATTTCTAAAAAACTAGGGAAATGAAGGCCAAGATGCAGATGCCTCTTATACATGGGTCAGCGGACACCAGCTGGTTTTATGAAGGGAGCCTTTATTGTTTCAAGGCCTTTGTAACATCCCCAGTTTACTTCAGGTCTCCTCGGTCCAACAGTTGGAATAGTTAAATTAGCAACAAATAATTCCTTTCAATTCTATATGGTGTTTCCTTCTCTTAAGCGGAAGTCAACAATTTATTCTCTGGAATTGGCAGTAACCCAAGCAGATCTAGGCCCACAGTCTCTCTTGTAGCAGAGTGTATTGCAGCTGATGTCTCTGTGTACAAGCTATGCTTGTGGTTCTATGTAGGCTTTAACGACAGTCAGGGAGAGACTGGGAACTTCCAGGAACCAATGATGTGCAGGAATCTGTCCATGTTTGAATTCCCGTTCTTTTGCAGAGTGATTCCACTGCTCACTACTCCAAGCTCACAATCATTACTGTTTCCATGATTGTGTTGTGTCTCTCCAATTAGGCTCTTTCTCTGGTTGGGTAATCTTATCATGAGTGTTTTGTTTATCATTAAGTGACTATAATTATTGTTGTCTCATCCAAAGAGTTCAATGAACTCTTGCTGGAGATATTTAAGCTCAGCACATTGAAATACATGAAACCATGTCCATAAATGTGATATGCTTCTACTTTGGGACCTTCTAATAAACCACGGAACTCAAAGTTTCCAAAAGCTGATTTTTAGTATTAAATTAGAATATGAGATTTTTTTTAAAAAATCTTATTGTCTCCATTATGAATTCAAATCAGTTAGATTACTCAAGAAAGACACATTTGTGTAGTTGTTTACCAGCTCGTTAATATGCTGTCCATTGCTGAGCAAGTTTCTGCTTCTTTGGGGTCTTAATTTCTTCCTTTGTTGATGTAACTTCTAATGCCTTCTCAGAGTCTATCAGTATCTGATGCTAGAATGTATATGCAAACACACTGTCCAAAGCTCACCAGGGAGCACATGGAACAATGTCTCTCTTAGGTGTGTATCTATTCAGTTGTGCCTCCATTGAGAGTTACTTTATATCTGTGTTTGGTCTTTCAGTCTTGGGTGAGCCTTTCCAGTTGACACCTGAGATACTTAATGTATCTGTTCAATCTAAACTTCAGCAAGTGAATTTACAGTGGACTGTCCCCAACCTTACTCATCAAGAATTAAGAATGGTATTTCAAATAGAGATCAGTCGAATCAAAACATCCAACATCATCTGGGTGGTAAGTATTTTGATTTGTCTTTTATACCATTCAAGAAAGCTTATTATTCCACAACATTTCCTTCTCAATAGAGGTTTCCTAAACAACTACGCCCCTGTGTTTTTAGTTAAGACAGGTGGTTCTCAGCCTTCCTAACGCTGCAGCCCTTTAATATGGTTCCTCATGTTTTGGTGAGCCTGAACCATAAATTCATTTTCATTGCTACTTCCTGGCTGTAACTTTACTTTTGTTGTGAATTGTAACGTAAATATCTATGTTTCTGATGGTCTTAGGTGACACCAGTAAAAGGGTCATTTGACCCCCAGGCTGAGAACCACTGAGTTAAAACAAAGTAATATGGCCCATTGGGTTTGACGGATTTATTAAGAAAATAGATTCTGTCTGTTTTGCTGTTTGTCCCAGTGTTGTAGGAGGGAGCGGGCTGCTTGTCGCCCCAGCCACCCCACTAGCTTACACCCGAAATAACCACGCAGAAATTGTATTAATTAAATTAATGCCTGGCCCATTATATCTAGCCTGTTCTTGGCCAACTCTCACATCTAATCTAACCCATTTCTACAGTCTGTGTAACACCACGAGGTTGTGGCTTACCGGGAAAGATTCTAACCAGCGTCAGTCTCAGGCAGGAGCTTCATGGCATCTGCCACTCTGCCCTTCTTCCCAGCATCCAGTTCTGTCTTCTCCGCCTACCAAAGTTCCTCCCTATCAACTAGGCCAAGGCAGTGTCTTTAATAACCAATGAAAGCAACGCAAATACAGAAGGACCTCCTACACTGGGTCTGTCCTTGCAAATACCGGGTCTGCATGTTGCCTGCAGATCAGTTACCTCACTCTTTCTCCTCTCTTCTTCTCTGTTCACCCAGCATCACCAGGAGAGCTGGGTGGTCCAGAATGAGATATAATGGCTTACTGAAACTTTTCTCATAGTGAGGATTATTGAGGTACTTTCACTTGCCGTGTGCTGAGGGCACAGGAGAGCAAGTCCCAGCACTTACTGTCTGGCCAACACAGGAGGTGCCCATGGACTGCACTGGACAGTAACTTAGTGTCCTCTGTTTCCTGGTATGTGGGTTTGCTAACACATAAATTAATTGATGAAATCCTTCTTGAGAGGTGGAGGCTGGAGGATCAGGAGTTCAAGACACCCTGTGCTACAGAATAAGTTCAAGGCCAGCTTGGACTACACGATCCCTTGCATCAAACCAAGTGAAAGAAAATCGTCAACTCTTTTCTGCTCTGAATTATTTGGGGTAGATTTTCACTCATCCTGATTCAGGTAATGGATGTGTCTACTGTGTCCGAAACAGTCTCATCTAAGAGTACTTTGGTCACAGGCATTAGATACTGTTATGAGAAGTTTGGCAGTTTGCCAAGGCATCTTAAAAATCTTCTTGAGGTAAAAGACACAGAAGACTGGGATGAGGACCCATCAGGCCCACTGAGGTCCCCTTTCTCTCAGGCAGCAAGTGCCTGGCATTTAGGGATCAAGAATGTCTGTCCTTCCAGTTAAGCCTGTCACTAATGTTAAAGTCTTCAGTTCTTTCCCGTATCCGTTACCAAATATGAGTTCTGAGCAAGGGGCCTAAAGTAAATAAAATTTGACTCAGTCCACTCGGGTTTATAGCAAGTCTGTTGCTGGGCCGTCTTTTTGAAGGGCAGTTTCCCACAATGGTCGCTGTTGAATGTGTGATGTAGTAATACATATGCGTAATAATTAGCTGTTCACTTCCCACCACCTGCATAGTTTCCCACCATCCCACCTTACACTAAGAAACCTGATTGCTGTGATTCTTATGGGTACTGGTTGGCAGTTTGAGCCTACGGAAACATTCAACAAAGGTTCTGTCAGACAACAAATGGGCCAAAAAGACAAGGTCAGGAGAAGTGCTGGGGGATTTTGGAACATTGACACTTATCACCATAACAAAATAGCATTTGTGTAGAACAAGGGAATCCTATTCCGTCTTTCTCTAAAAGACAGTTCTTATCAATTCTCATGTCAGGAAAAGTAAGTAGTGTTAGTCGTGGAACAAGTGGGTCCCATTCTTTATCTTCTTAAATCTGATCCCCTATTAGAGTCCTGGAATGTAGTCTCTCTGAATGGGAAAGCGGCATGTGGAAATTTTTTCTCTAACTTATACAGGGTTAAGATCCCCAAGGGTGGACTATTACACCACCCATTCATTATATTCAACTCAAAACATGCAGCTCCAGCCTCGGCTTCTGGTACCTGAAGTTGAGGAGGGACGAGAGATCTTCCTTCCTTCTGGAAGTTCTTCTTTGCTTGGGCAGTTCCTTGGAGTGCAAGCTAGGAACCCCATCTCCACATGTGCTGAGGGAGAACAGTTTTCAGTGTCATCGTCCATTGTGCTGCCAACAAGCCAGACGACCTAGGTGCTCGTAGCTAGAACAGGACGCTTCCCTGACAATGCTGGCCACACAGAGCCTTGCTGACAGCCGCACCACACTACACAGTGCTGCCCCAGGCCAAGCTTTGCTCGCTCTTCTAGGATGTTTTCTGTATTCCTTTGTCAACAGCAAGAGAAGGCAGAAGAACATCTCAAGCTTGGAAAGATGCCAGGGGTGGGAATCATCCAGGGGTAGGATTCATGCTTCTGCCATGAGTCATTGACCTCGGATACATTTCTATGCCTGTGTGTCTGCCAATTTCTGTATCTGCAAAGGCTTTATTCAAATTGCCACTTCAATGACAAAAAAAAATCAAATTCATCACATTTCTTAATCACTAATTTGACTGACATAGTCAAAGCTTATCTTCTTCCTTGGCAAGGCTACAAAGATCACAGAGCATAATCTGAGGTTAGAGAGACTTCACACAGGGTCTAGGAAAACATGGCACACTGCATATTAATCAAGTGACGACATTAGTTAGCTCAGAATGTTGGGCTGTGGGCCTGGGTCAGGCTTTGTGCAAGGTGTGGGGATTTAAAGGCTGAGCACAAAATAGGGTGTTCTGAGAGTGTGGGGGTATAAGGGTCACTTGTAAATGCTGGGGCTAGGCCTAATTTTCTCCCACAATTTAAATAAAAGATTCTTTGAGACAAGGTCTGAAAGAGGAGTGGGAGTTAATTTAGCATGAAAGATGGGAACAAGACCTCTGGGAAAACCCAATGGGAGCGATCAGAGGCCTTCAGAAAGGGTGTGGGTTAGCTATTAGATTTGAAGGAAGGATGCAGTGTGTGGGCTTAGAGCACATGGAGAAAAATTGGGGCAGGCAGGTGCAGGGCAAGACCACCCAGGGCCATGGGGAGAACATCAGATGTGTTTACCCCAAGAGCAGTAAGAAGAACGGGTGTGGCAAGATGTGAGAGTTGGCTGCTGGGGACTTACCAGGGCAGGAGTGGGTGGATGTAGGGAGCGTCACAGGGGGACCCCAACTCTGTGGCCTGCTGACAGCATGATGAGTTTACTATCATTGTCTAGTTTAGTTTTCTTTTTTCTTTTGTTGTCTAGTGTTTATATTTAACGATATTCAAATACGATGTCTTAAGGGTATTCGTTAAATAATGAAAGTTTCATGAATCAGGATATCACAATAGGGAGACAAAAATATATTTTGTCATCTAAGGATAAGCAAAATAATAAGGCAATATAAAATATTAACACTTTTAAAGGGTCTGTTCTGTGTGCACAATTAAACGTGCCTGGGTGGATCACAGTGTTCTCGCTCCGCCAGCTGTGTGAATCTGTTGTTGCCATGATTTAAGATTGGTGATCTGAACAGGGTAAAGATGTAACAGCTGTGGCCTACAAGCGTGGCGTGCGGCTACTGGGCTCCACATACTGAGGATTTGTACAGGTACATGGTACAGACTCACACTGGCTTCCCTAGGAAATTTATGGTGCTGTAAGGATTGTGTCTTAGTTAGGGTTTCTATTGATGTGATGAAACACTGTGACCCAAAGCCACTTAGGGAGGAAAGAGTTTGATTGTTTGTTTGTGTTTGGTTTTGTTTGCTACTCTTCCTTGTAACAGTTAACAGTTCATCATCAAAGGAAGTCAGGACAGGAACCCATGCAGAGTAGGAACCTGGAGGCAGGAGCTGAGGCAGAGACCGTGGAGTTCAGCTTACCCACTTGTTCAGCTCTCTTTCTTACTGAGCCCAGGACCACCAAACCAGGGATGGCACCACCCACAGTGGGCTGGACCCACCTCCATCAATCACTAATTAAGAAGATGCCCTCCAGGCTTGCCTACAGCCTGATCTTATGGAGTAATTTTCTCAACTGAGGTTCCCTCTTTTCAGATGACTCTAGCTTGTGTCAAGCTGATGTAAAACTATCCAGCACAGACTTGGGATTAAGGCAGGGGTGCTGGAGGGGCATGCTAAAGAAAAGGAGTTCCTGAAGCTATGGGGGACTCAAAGAAAAAGAAAACATTAGCTCTGCTCTCTTAGATCCATACCAGAGTCACAGGTAAATTCCAGGAAGGCCTTGTGGTGTTTGGAGAAGGGAAAAATTTAAAGAAAAGAGCAGAAAATTCTCACAGTCACTTGAGGGGCAGCTCTGCAGAGGAGTTCTCACTACCCATGCATGCGTGAGGCCCTGGGTTCCACCTTCAACACTGAGCTATTTTAAGAAGGCTTTCATGAAGGAGATGGAGTATGACCTGGGCTTCAGTAACGCAGCTGATTCCTAATGCAGAGGGAAGTGGAGGATACTAAGCCAGCAATGCTTCATGAGCAGATACTGAAATGCCAGAAAAACCTACAAAAGTATTGGGAAGACTATTGGGTCCAGAGAGAACATACTAATGAAACCAGACTGTGGGAACCTTGCAAGGTAGAGAAAGATGTCATGGCACCATTGAAGTTGATCAAATTTGAGACTAGAGATGCCAACGTCATAGAAAGATTCAGTTTACCTTGAGTAGGGTCTTCAAAGAACAGTATGAGGAACATTGTTTGATTGATTACCCTAAGTCCTAAGGTTCTGACAAAGGGGGCTTGTTGGAGAGATGTGGTCCACCTTACTGCCACATATGAGAAGACAAAAGAGAAAAACAAGGACTACTTCTGGAAATGTTGTTATTCCCAGGGAGCCATGGAAGATTACCCTGTTTTCTCAACTTTAGCTAGTCTGATCTAACCCTGGCTAAAATGAATATTTAAAAATACCAATATATATATTGCTTACTTCTAAAAGAACCATGCAATTAATTACATTTCTAGAATTTTCTTAGCGGGGTCTAAGTGACCAGCATGATTGAATATCTGTCTCAAATCTTTGATTCAAGGCTTGAATGGCTTCTCTTTTCTCTCACTCGATCTGCCTGGGCTCCTGGGCAATGTGACAGTCATGGGGATTGAGGAGACAGGAGGTCATAGCTGCCAATGCATAGACAACAGAGCAAGGGAGTGATGAATTAGGAGTGGACTTAGCTTAGCAGCATGGTGGAGTCAAAGTGGGGTAGGAGCTTGTACTTTGGAATAATTCAGGTTGGCCTATTTTCCAGGATGTAATGACTGTATACCTCCAGATATTTCCTTTATTTTTAGGAGAATTACAGCGCCCCTGTGAAGTGGAACCAAGTTCTGCATTGGAACTGGAAGTCTGAGATCCCTTTGGAATGTGTAGCACATTTCATCAGAATAAGGGCAATGGTAGATGATGCCAAGTACCCCCCACAGCGCTCCTGGGGCAGCTGGAGTTCTTGGAGAGAAGTTAGTGGTAAGAAGTGAAATGGATACATGGAGTGGCCACAGGAATAATCAGAGTCAGTAGAACTAGGGGATCAGTAGTCAGCTGTAGTATGTTCCATTCCCTTTGAAAGATTTTCATTTGGTCATAATAGAACTAAAAAGTGGTTTTGAAGTTTCCCGTGGAGCTCTAGATGTCTGAAGTTTTACCTCAAATACCTTCACTGATTTAATTATATGATTCAGATAATTTTGTATTTATTTTCCAAATATACAAAATATGTTTACTCTAAATTTGCATGTTTATTTTTATTAAAGCAGCACAAATATATATATAAATATAAATATGGATATATATATACATATATATACGCACACACACATATATATCTGGAACAGGTATTGGAAATGTTTCTGTAAAGGGCCCAACAGTTTCTTTGGCAACTATGGCACTTAAGTCTTCAGAAAGCAGCCTTAGACAATGTGTAGACAATGTGTAAACAATGTGTAGACAATGTGTAGACAATGTGTAAACAATGTGTAGACAATGTGTAGACAAATGAGGGCAGTTGTGTGTCAAGAAGATTTTATTTACAAAAGAGATGGCAGGCTTGACTTGGCTCATGGACTGTGGTTTGCCAGTACTCAATTCAGAGGCAGGGAGCAATGTGGGGAGAAGAAAGTCAGCTTTTCATTACAGTGATAGAACTGGGGACAAATAACTTGCAGCAGCTGATCACATCTCACCGACAGTAGGACACAGAAATGCCAGCACTCAGCTTACATTCTCCTCTTCATACAGACGAGGATCCCAGCCAGGGACGGCTGCCGCCCACAGCGACAAGGTCTCCTAACCTTGATTAACCTAATCAATATGATCACTCATAGACATGCCCAGAGACTCGTCTCCCAGGATTCTGAATCTCAAGTTGACAGTCACAGAGACCTAGGAAATCTGAATCTGGTCTTACTAGTGACAAACTTAGCCCAGAGTCCCTACTTATCCCACTGTTGAGAAGTCCTGAGAATGAGCTGAGATAAGGAACCCAAATGCTTCATGTCGCGCATGATGGAGACTTTACAGAGAGCAGCCGCAGACACAGCAACATCACAAGAACCAGAAGTGATGATAGTGACGCTGTTTTAGCTGGAACAGTCTGACAAAAGGTGGTGTGGTGGAAAGAACTGGTTGGAACCCCCAAAAGGTCCAGGAATCATGTGGAAGCTTAGGCTGTTATTTTCCCAAGAAGGTGGAATAAAACTATATCAACTCATAGGGAGTAGGAGGGGATTTGTCTTGACATCTGAGTAAGACTCTAACCAAGGCTTTTTGTCTTGCAGTACAAGTCTCAGTTGAACCTAATAGGTTATTAATATTTCCTGAAGACAAACTGTTGGAAGAAGGCTCCAATATCACCATGTGTTTGATGTATGGACAGTATGTATATAATGTATCCTGTAAGTTGCAAGAAAAGCCAATCCATGGAGAACAACTTGATTCACACGTATCGTTAATGAAGTTGAATAACGTTGTTTTCCATAGCATCACAGGGACAAACATCAATTGTCAAGCCATGAATGCTACTAAAAAACTGCTTGGCACTGTTCTCTTTGTCTCAAGTAAGTATTAACACAGTGGTTCTCAACCCTCCTAATGCTGTGACCCTTTAATACATGTTCCTCATGTTGTCATCACCCCCAACCATCAAATTATTTCTTTGCTACTTCATAGCTGTAATTTTGCTGCTGTTATGAATTGTAATGTAAATACCTGATATGCAGGATATCTGATATGCAACCCCTATGGGCATCTTGACCCACAGGTTGAGAACCACCGTATTAGCATGTGAGGTCTCCTTCTTTCTTATTTCCTATGAAACACCCTGGATCTCATGTACCAGAAGGCAAAAAAGTATGTTCACATGTGGTCTTAGTTTTCTTCACCTTTACAAGTCATCCAAAAGAGTTTTCGAAAAGAATACCCAAAGCAATATTCCCAGGGTTTTCTATTGTTCTTGTTTTATTGCTAACAGTTTTATTCCTAGAATCAACAGTATTAAAGGAGAGAGATTTCAGGATATGACCTGTTCCTCTGAGAAAATATTCTTCTTTCCCTCAACCCAAATGACCTGGAATTCTGTCTGAATCATGGAGAGAGGGGTGGTGCTGTAGGCCAGCCAA
The DNA here is from genome assembly GCA_004026605.1 of Ondatra zibethicus. Taxonomy (NCBI): domain Eukaryota; kingdom Metazoa; phylum Chordata; class Mammalia; order Rodentia; family Cricetidae; genus Ondatra; species Ondatra zibethicus. The sequence goes on from PVIU01006452.1 coordinate 37,607, forward strand.
CCATGGAAGGGTGGTGTGCACAGAAGCGCAAAGACCTATGCTAACCCCATCTCCAGGCTAGGCCTGTTCTCCTGATCATTTCTGTGAATGGGCATAGTGATGGTTTAGAGAATCTATGGATATGGGTGGCTTCTAGCCCTGGAGTATTAGCTCAACAACAGTGGCCAATCCTCTTCTTAACTGAATGGAAAATTAATTTCTTGGCCTGTCTCAGTGGGATGGGAGCATGCTGACTTTTCTGTAGGCTGCAATGTGCCTGTGCTATGGCCTTCTGTGTCTACTCTCAATTTTCCATCACTCTAAACCATAGGAAACATCTCTCTCTATTGACAAAGAAGGCACTTCCAGTCCTGGATGCTTCCATCATCTGAATCCCTTACTTACTGCAGGCCCTGGGAACAGAAGGGGCTCCACATTTCAAGGAGCTTTGCCCTGCCTGGGACTCTCTGCTCTCCACTGCAGAACTGAACAAGTTCACAGTCTGGCTTATATCCCTAGGGTTTAATGCAAGCCACAGAATCAAAATGGAACTCCAGCCCCTTTTCCAGATAGACAAAGTTGCCAACCCCCATGCACTATTTTGACTACTCATCCCCAAGGTACCCCAGAATGGGGGAGTATAGCATGGGAAAGCACCTGAAATGTGCCTCTTTGAGGCTATTGGTCTACTGACTTCCACCTCCTGATTCCTTCTTGGTTTGAGGGACTGTGAGTTAAGACCCCAAGTAGAACCTCCTTTTGACTTGTCATCTAATTAGATCTTTCATCTTCTCTTTTGTATGGACAGAAATACTTGAGGAGCCCAAGAATTTTTCCTGTGAAACCCAAGACTTTAAGACTTTGAAATGTTCGTGGGAACCCGGGGTAGACACTGCTTTGGCTTGGTATCAACAAAAGTCTCAAACCTACAGTTTATATGAAGCGTGAGTCTGCTCTAGCTACATCATCTGCAGGTTCTTCCTTGTTTAATCAACACATGGCAAGTGATTCTCTCTTAGAGAAGACACACGTACTCTTGAATGTGTCTTCTTTCCTCTGGATGGACTTCTTTCTCCTACCCTGGATAGTTAAACTTATACTAAAGTGTCTGTAGAAAATGTCCAACTCTACTTCACAAAAAAACACATGGGACACAAGGGGAGCTATACCAAGACATTGCAGAAAATGTGTCTGAATATTTCAGAATCGCTTGCTGGAATAGCAAGAAAATCTTTCAGTGTCTACAGAGGTGTAGGACCTTCTACCTGATTGTTCGGAAAGAACATGTACAATAAAAATAATAATAGTTGATTGTGTATCTTTGTAATAAAATAGTCTTATCTGTTGATATAACTTTGCCTAATTTTTCTAAATTGTTAAGAATATTCAACTAGATTAATTGATGTCTATACCACCCACAAGAAAATTTCATCACATACAGAAAATTCATTGAAATGTTTTTATTTTTTCATTGAAAAAAACACATTTTAATGTATTTATTTATTCTTTGAAATGTTTCGTCTATTGGAGACAGAAAAATGAATTCACAGCTTAAAAATCCCAAGGGATCAGTATACATCTGCTTTGATGGAAGTGTTTAAACCCTGTCTTTGCTGTCTTGTTTTGTTCTATTTTTTAAGGTTCTCTGGGAGACATGAGCTTTCTGACCACAGAAACTCGCATACCTGGCAAATCACCGAAGATTCACAGGAAACATATAACTTCACACTCACGGCCAAAAACAACCTAAGGGAAAGAAGTGTCAACCTAATTTTTAATCTGACCCACAGAGGTGAGACTGCAATGCCGTGGCCCATGATGGCCGCTAGCATGTCATTTCATACAGCGAGACCCAGTGAATACACTGTAGGTGCTGGCCCAGTTCGCAAATGTAGGAAAGCTAATCTTTGTAAAGGGAGACTTTTTTTCTGTCTCGCCCAGTCGCACTGGACCTGTTTCTCTCTGCCCGCCAGTCCTACAGTTGCTTATAAGATAACCATTCAGAGCTTAATATTAATTGTAATTGTTTGGCCAATGACTCAGGCTATTTTTGTCTAGCTCTCTCTTATAAATTAAACCACTTCTACTGCTCCATTTATCACCACAAGGCTGTGCCATTGCCTCTGTTCTGGCATCTTTCTCCTTAGGCTGCTGCTGGCGTCTTCTCTCCGCATCTTTGTTTTGATTTCCTGCCTATCTATTTTCTGCCATCATCAACTAATTGCTGGGCGGTGGTGGTGCACTCCTTTAATCCCAGCACTCGGGAGGCAGAGGCAGGCGGATCTCTGTGAGTTCGAGGCCAGCCTGGTCTACAAGAGCTAGTTCCAGGACAGGCTCCAAAGCCACAGAGAAACCCTGTCTCGAAAAACAAAAAAAAAAAAAAAAAAAGAAAAAGAAAGAAAGAAACGCACATTTGCAGCATGCAGAAGGACACACCTCATCGAATCTTTGTACTTCTATTTGCTCACACTTACCCTCATGGATGCGTGCATTCACAAGCACCTGTTTTGATCTTATCTCAAGTCTCACTGAGCTCTCTAACAAACTTGAAAATTAGCATTCTGACGTTATACTTATTGCACAATCTATTCCAGAACCTCTCTCTCTGTTCTTCTTTGACCAAAATTGTCTGTTGCTTTAAACTGTGTGTAGGAATATGTGGATTCCCGCTCTCATTTCCTATTTGCTCTAAAGATCTGGGAGATTTGGACCTGATTGTATATTGGTCCATCAGTAGGAACCCAGCAGTGACTTTTTGTATAACATTAAGTTGCCGTGATGTGCTTGCACTGGGGAACATGGCTGTAGTCCTCCACTGTCCTACTACATTCCAGCATGGCGGAGCTGCTTGCGGTTCCCATGCACATTGACTGACTATCTTTAAAACCAATATTTGGCTTTTAATGTGCCCTGTTCGTGATGGCATCCTTTGAATGCTGTTGCTTTTTCACTCTGTCTTCATAACCCCGTTTCCTCTGCTTCCTTAAACTTAGTCTGCTACTCCTTTTATTTTCTGCCCATTCCACAAATAAGATACGTGAGACCAAAACCCCCCAATGAAAAGTCAGTTAGGGACACCCACAACTCTTGACATCTTAATACTTTCACTATGAACTTTGGATGGTCCCAACTCCATCCATAAACTAATCCACAAATTATTTGGGTTTCAAAATTCCCAAATAGAAGACAATTTTGAATCTTAATTTCTGATGGCACCACATTCTAATCATAGGTATTTGTACCATACGTGCTTATTAAACTTTCCAAGCTTGGGCTGAGGGTTTTCAACCTGGCTGTCAGCGCGTTGTCTGTGGATAGACTTACCTGCCACCTGAGACCTTGAGTTGAGCTCATGAAACACTGGGACAGTACATTGATGGAGATAGGGTCCCTTTGTTTGTCCCTGCCGCCTGGCTAGCTTACACCCAAAATAGCCACACAGAAACTGTATTCATTAAAACACTACTTGCCCATTAGCTCTAATTTCTTATTGGCTAACTCTTACGTCTTAATTTAACCCATTTCTATTAATCTGTGTATCACCACATGACTGCGGCTTACGGCAAGATTCTAACCATCGTCCTTCTCAGGCAGGAGCTCCATGGCGTCTCTCATTCTGCCCTTCTTCCCAGCATCCAGTTCTGTCTTCTCTGCCTAGCTAAGTTATGCTGTATCAGGCCAAGCAGTTTCTTTATTGATTAACCAATGAAAGCAACACATAAACAGAAGGACCTCCTACACCAGTACATCTGTTAGGTCAAGGTGTCAGCTGTGTCCTTCAGACCTATATGTCCTTAAGTTGACTGCTCAGTCCTCCATTGCATACTACTGTTTGATTTCTCACTGTGTTTCAATAAACCTTTGCTTTATATATCTTGAGGATTTTTAAATCAGGTTTGCATCTAAAATTACTATATGTTCTGTATACTAATACTAAGACTTTATTTATTTTCCTGAAGTTTCTTGCGATTATTTAAAGGTCTTGGTCTGATTGTTTTAATACCACTGCTACTTTGCTTTGCAAGTAACTTTGTAGATATTCTGTTGACAAGTTAGGAGGCTCAGCTGTCTCATTACTTTAGCACATGAATCTGAATTCATCTCCAAGCATTTGCTGTGTTATTGGGCCATCAGGGTCAGGGGAAGGATGAGAGAACAACCCCAATCTTGTCAGCTCAAATCCTAAAGTGAGAAAAATCTGAGGTTAGAGACCCAGAAACCCCGGAGAACTGTAATTAATCACTCTTCCCTGTAGCAAATAGACCATCAAGGAAGTTTTCAGCCCCAGCCCAGCCCCAGTCCCCACCCCTATCCTTATATAGTAAGAAAAGAAGGCAGGGACAGATCATGTAACCATCACCACAACATGTAGTTTGGTCTAAGGGCAGATTGAACTATCATGCCATCTACTGGCCAGACAGTAGTCAAGGCCCTCATTCTGTTTTCAGTTTGACAAATCTATCAGTAAACCTAGCCAAATAGTCAACCAGTAGTTTTTTGATTCTCTATATAGACCTGGGAAGAATCTAAGCATCACTGATGGATGCGTGGGTGAATTGACCCTTCTGGTAAGCGAGGCATTGGTTCATGGGGTGATTGATTTCATCTTAGATGTATGATTCATTGAATAATCAAGCTCTGTTAACCCGGTCCCATTTCAGTAGGAATAATAACTTACATGTATCTATGTATCTTGTAGTTCATGCCATAGTGACGCAGTAAAGCTCTGGTTATCTGAGGCCTGGTCTGAGAGCAGTGCCCATCAGCAATCAAGGAGTTGCCCGTGCTAGCAGTCCCATCGACTTGGGAAGCTGAGGCAGAGGATCATGACTTTGAGCCTTAACCATTGTAATCCAGTGAGACCCCAGAATCAAGGGAGGATGAAGAATGCGGTGGGGGTGGGGGTCAATTCACATGCCTCAAATCTCTGAGTCATGTCCACCTGGTGGCAGTTTTCTGTTGTCACACTTTCTACTCAGCACACTTAGATGTCCTGGACATCTGTGACTGCATAAGGCTAGCAGACTCTAAGGGTCCTCAGAGTGAGGGTGTGAGGGTCGGACCATGACTTGGCGGATGGCTTCCAAAGCATCTTGTTGCATGAGACTCAATTTATAGTCGGTGGTGTTATTCATCACTTTGATGTAGAGGTGTGTATATGCTATCTTGAGAGAAACTCACCTGTCCCTTAACTCCTTATTACTGGGTTAATCAGGCCAGACAGCCACCTTTTCCCTGTGATATTCCTTTAGCTTTTGGCTTATATGGTCCTGGCATTTGACCTACTATAAGAAGTCTGTTGTTTGTCTTCATGCTCAGAAGAGCTTTTTGAACAGTCAACTTGGCTATCACAGGGTTGTTTGGAACATTTTTTTTTTAAATCTGTGTTAAGTCGCATATAAACAAGGCAATGTCTTATCCTCCATTCCCTATGCAGGACAGCATTTATTGAATAACCTATAACTCAGATGATAGGCACAAATGGACTTGTCCATTCTGTGGTTCAGAGTCTCAGCTGTGAGGGGTCACTTCTCACAGACAGAGGTAGCATTGTGTAGCATCTTCCTCTGTCTCTAATGTGCCCAATAGTAAAAAGGCATGACCCAGAGACATCTAAACAGATAAGTGCCAGGGATCACTTTTGTCCTTTAACTGCTTGAGATCATCAGCTTTAGTTTAAGCAACCAGGAGATGTACTGTGAGAATCACTATCCCAAACCACAGATAAGTCTGAATTTTCTGATTTTTTTTCCATGTGATGTTTATAGCTTACAGCCATTCTCCATGTTTCTCCTGGCTCTCAGCCAGGGTTTCTTTTTCCATACTGTACTTTCCAGCTATAAAACTTTAATTTTTTATTTCCTTTCTGCAGTTGCTATCTAGTTACCTTTCCTTCTGTACACTATTCTATAGGCAGAGAGATAGATGTTTAAAGGGCAGTTTGAGACTATGTTCATTCCTCAGAATGATAGAAGTGAGTTCATCCCCGGGGCCCATGATCACAGTCATTGTTTGTAGTCAGATTTGCAGTACCAGGCATGTGTTTCCTCCTCTGTGATGGGCCATAAACCCGAGTAGAAACTTGGTGGTTAGCCCTATAGTGTTCATACTGCTATTGTACCTGTGAGCATCCTACCATACTGGTTGTTATTATAGTTCTCAGGGTTCACAGTTGGTTATTGATTAACTTCTGACCTTCCCGTGACAGTCTGTATAGCACCTTTCAGAAAGCTATCTAGCAGCAGGAAGTTTCCTGGTCACTACCAACTTGATTTCTCCATATCCTGTGACTGATGCATGCGGTGTCTTCAGCAATAAAGTCTTACTGTCAGGTTCTAGGGGGCAACCAATATTGCTGGCAATAGCCTATATTATTTGAAGGGTCTACAGGGGACACCTCCGATTAACAATTTGTGGGCATGTGTTGGACTTTTTATTTGCTAATGTATGGCACCTGGAATAAGCATAGTCCTCTGTATGATAACTCCAATTAAACTCTTTTAAATTAAAAAGATTGTATATGATGCTTATAAGATAAGGGTTTTTTTCTATATGGCTTTTCAAATATCCTTTGACTTAGTTATCTCCACCATTTCCCCCGTCATACCCCAACATCCCTCTTCTCACTTAAACCTTCCTCCGCACTGGTCCCCTTTTCTTTCCCCCTTATTAGTTTCCGTTTCTCTGCTGAGAACTGTTCTCCATCTACGCACTTCATCTGTGTGGCTTCGGCTTATAGACCAATTTCAAACTCTTGTGTAGCGGTTTGTATCATATAGGTCACTGGTGACATCTGTTGATGATCTTTTCCCTTGGCAACTGGTGATATCACTCTGGGATATTGTAGATTGGATTGTTTAGGGTTGTTTCCTTGACACTGTTAATATTATTTTAGTTAGACTCAGGTTGCATTATAACCTTTGTCCATTGACCATCTTCTTTAAGTTTTTAATCTTCCTCCATAACCTTACTGATAATATTTAATTTTAAAAGTTTACTCATAGTTACTGTTTGTATTTTACCTCCGTGTCTGCTACAATATAAAACACTTAAGGCAATTAGTGAGTGGAAAGGATTGTATACTGGACATACTACATACTGTCAGCAAGCCCAGCGTTGTTTCTATTTTCTTAAACATAAACGAAAAGTACTGGTGACCAAACAAGTGATGAAATGAATTGCCTACTTACTGAACTCTGGTTTGGATCTGCTTGAATTCTTTTTTTGTTCCTTTTTCTCTTGTTAACAGTTCATCAAAAGCCTCCCCATGATGTCACCCTTGAAACGCTAAGTGCTACCGAAGCCAACATGACCTGGAAGGTGTACTCCCGTGGGGACAACTACACACTCCTGTGTCAGCTTGAACTCCAGCACAAAAGAGAAGTGATACACGTAAGAACATTCCTTTGTTTCCTGTTTTAAAAAAATTCTTAATGTACCTAAACAGACAGAGGGCCAAATAAGCTTTTTTTTTTTTTTTTTTTTAAAAAAACCTTGGGTGTCACACATGTGTAATCCTAGCATTCAGGAGGCTAACTGGGAGATCACAAGTTTGACGCTAGCTTTAGTTTACATAATGAGACTCTAGCTGTGAGGACAACCAAAATACAAACAGAAATGTCTTATTTTAGGCCAAACATGCTGGGCACGCCTGTAATCTTAGCATTTGAGAGACAGAGGCAGGAGGATTACTACAAGTTGGAGACCAGCCTAATGTATATAGTGTGTTCCACGCTAGCCAGGGCTACATTACAAGACCTTACCCAAGGCTAAAAAGAACAACCTAAAAATAAGAAAAATCAATCAGTCAGGCCTTTATTTGAACATTAGTTCATGGTGTGGATTATCTGTTGAAAAAGGGTCCTGAAATTGATCTAAACAGCACTGAAAAGAAAACCTTAAGGGAAAAATGCCTTCACCTTGAAGAAGACCCAGTCTTGCTCCAAAGCAGAGACGCCACCCTTCTGGTTTGGCTTCGCAACACAAGTACACCTATAGTCTTTGTTTTTCCTTTGTTTTCTTGACGCAGGTGTACAATGTTTCTGTCCACGTGAGCGGGAACTACCTCTTCAGTGATCTGGAGCCGGACACAGAGTACAAGACTCGTGTGCGCTGTGCGGATGCCAACCACTTCTGGAAATGGAGTGACTGGGCTCAAAAGGAGTTCAGCACACCCGAGGCTGGTACGTGGGGCTCCCTGGCATGGAACTCACAGTCCAAGGCTCACGATATGCTTGAGTCGACTTCATTCAGCGCTCTCATTTGTACGGACTGCTGAGAGCAAAGTATTGAAAGAAAGGCAAAGTCATACTCTAAAACTAGATTAAATGCCAAAGGAGCGAAGGTGTTTGACGACAATGTTATTTCTAGTATACATTTTCTCAAGTAGTTTCTTTGCTATTGCTGGGCTCACGTTGGATTTGAATATGGATCTTTGACTCAGGACTGGGGACAAAAGGATGTGTCAGTGCCCTAGAAAGCACTGACCTCATATCACACAGCATCAGACTGTCCTTGAGAATGCCTTGTCTTTGGGACATGTAATAATGAATTACATTAGTAAGTGATTCATTCTGTTACACTGGGGTCCGCTCCAATTGTCTTTGGTAGTTAAGGTTTCTTCAGTCCTGAGTATACATAGCTATTCTCCAAAGAACTATGTCCCAGGACTTAAGTGGGTGTCAGGAGATGAAATAGCCTGGCCCAGCTCTCGGACCTTCCCAGTTTAAGATAATAAATCACGGCTGTCATCCATTCTGTAGATGAGGCAACTCGTGCCCGAGGACTGAAGGGCATTGGCTGTGTTTATAGTGTTAATGAACAGCAGACACGCGATAAGGCAACAGCAGCTCACCTGTGATTGTTCGCCACGCGTTGCACGCCTTGTTTCGCATGCAGGAACTGTTCTGATTCTCATGTGCTGTCAGACACCACTAAGGCAGAGAGGCAGAGTGAGTGATGCCCCTGGAACTCACTCCCAGCAGCCTGGCTCTGGAGCTCCAGGACTGCAGAGAGGCTCTGCATTCTGCCTCTCGCTCTCCCTAGGTTGGGTCTTTCATTATACCCTCGATGTCTTGTGGGTTCGAACCCTAGTTAAGTTAATGTCAATGCAAAGGTTGTATGTGTATGTTTTGTCGCTTCTTGCTGTCTCTGTGTAAGCAGGGGCGTTTCGGTGACATTCTAGAAGGACCATTTTAAAGGAAAAAAACAGATTTCAGATATCAGACTCGGTACATGAGACGGCCGTGGTTGGATCAGCCTCCCACTTCCACCCTGCGGTTGCATCCTACTTCACACCCACCAATGATCTGGTCATTTTGGAGGAATGGGTACAGCCTGCCCAAGAGAGCTGTTGTGGTATTTGCCTCAGTTGTTAAATTATTAAATAACTTTCATTTTAATACTGCCAGCTTGCTTTACATCCTTCTAAATTTTCTCCAATGTTATAATTCAAATTTATGTAAAGAGAAAACAGCGAAAGGTAGGCTGTCTTTGGATTATACTGCAGTCAATCCAAAAAGATGTCTGCCGGCTTTGAAGGGTGAGAAAATGCGATGAGGATGAAGGAAGATGCTTTTGTGGGTAAACATGCTTGCCACCAAGCCTGACTTCGCTTTCCTTCAGTCTCAAACCCAAGTTTGGTCCCTGGGACCCACAAGATAGAAGAGAACCAACTCCACCATATTTTCCTCTGTCCATATGGATGTCAAGACACTGCAGCCCATACATATACATACAGACATATATGCACAACACAAATAAGTAATGAAATAATTTTTTTCAAAAAAATGAGATGAATCTAACAGTGACTCTATAGATACTTAGTCCTCTTAGCTCTTTCTAAGTGTTGGAAATGCCGGTGTTTAAATGGATTTACATAATATAAAATAGCATGCATGGAGTTAAATGACAGCATGTTAGAAACTGTATTGCATTTAAATACACAGCAGTACCAAGCTGCACTCTTTTTTTTTTTTTTGAGTACTGATTTACAGCCAGTTCAAGATTTCAGGTGGAGCTTGGAGTTCAAGGCTGTGCCTGCAATTTCAATTAAGTTTTAAATTTCTCAAGTTGTTTATTTAGAAAGTTGAATCTGCTCCAGATTTAAAGACATATGTGTTGTTGATTATAATAAAATAATTCCGCACTAGCTCAGAATGAAGTATAATAAAGGGTTCTTTATTTAGGGGTAGACTCACAGATCAGCAGTGCTCTGCAAGAGTAGGGATCAGGAACCGAATCCAGCGCCAAGGGACTGTGCATGTTTTTACATCTGTATAAATAGAACATGTGACCACGCCAAAAGTAGACCAATGTCTAAAGGCTATTGGATGAAGGAGTTCCAACAACACCTCCCCCTTTTGTCTAAATAAAAGAGTTGTTACCTTGAAGTTTTGCATGAAGTATCAGAACTAAATGAAACAATGGCCTGGTTGCTGATTGCAGTCAACCATTGTTTTCTAACAGAGACAGATTTTGTGTTCTGTGTCCCATTATGGCCCTTCTTTCATAGAGATATTTTGCATCACATCACTGTCCCCTCAAAAACAAAAATAAAGAACATAAAAAAGATGAAACAGCTTCATTTCGTTAAATTTTATGAATGTATGACAGTTGATGTAACACGACCATGTTACAAATAGACAAAACGTTGAGGAAGAATTTCCTTGAAAAAGTTGACGTCCAATGAGAGTAGCTGTATTTTTCCTTCCCAACACAGCTGAGATTGGATTCCAGCCCATTTGCAGGCTGATTGTAGAGATTTCTTGAGAACGCACTTGAATATTAGTTGTGCTTTTAGGGCCTCACTGGAGAACGGAGCCACCCATACCTGTGAGTCTCCATGAATGAGCTAAAAAGATGCCAAGGGCTAAATATCTGCTCTCAGCAGTATTCCTGGTATCTCTCGTAGCTAAGGAAACCTGCACGTTCTCTTTGATTATTGGTCAGTTCTCCCTTTCATGTCCAAGTATGGCCACAAAAACATGACAGAAATTTTGGTTCTTTGTAGAATACACAATATGACGCAAGTATCAAGCAAAATGAATTGGAAACTAAAAATTACATAGCCATCTTGGTAACATTTCCATCCATTTTTTAAAAGTAAAAAGCAACAATGAAAAATGCATTTCTTTAAAGGTTTAAAGTTAATCATATTGGTATTTTTATTTTCTATTATAAAGACATAATGCTTATGAGCATCTTTGTTGAACTCAGGCCTGCGTCTTAAGCCTGAAAGTGACCATCAGTTTCCTGAACAATGGCATGGCTGAGAACCTATCAGTCATAAGTTCCAGTGGCTTTGCCCCCATTTCTGCAGATTTTGAGCAGTTAGTTTAGTCTTTCTGACCCTCATTTCCCTATTGAGAGAATGAAGTAAATAAGAACGTCTACACTACAGGAAATCAAATGAGCAAATGTATGTAAAATAGTTGGTGTGGGCACGGCACCTAATTACCTTTCTATGCATTTACCTACTGTTTTATGTACATTAAATCTGTCCCCAAATAGTTTTAAAGGGAGATACCCAGAGTGGTCTTGGGATAAGACACTGGTTCAGCTGACTGGGGGGAGTATAGCTCAATAGTATAACTCTTGCCTAGGATGCTCAAGGACCTGGGTTCAATCTCTAGCACTAAAAAAATTATACAGATAGATGATAGATAATAGATAGATGATAGAAGATAGACAGATTGAAGATAGATAAATACATAGAAGATGGATAGATGATAGAAGATAGACATACAGATAGATAGATGATAGAAGATAGATAGATAGAAAAATAGATAGATAGATAGATAGATAGATAGATAGATAGATAGATAGATAGATAGATAGATAGATAGATAGATGATAGAAGACAGATTGAAGATAGGTAAATACATAGAAGATGGATAGATGATAGAAGATAGATAGATGGTAGATAGATAGATAGATAGATAGATAGATAGATAGATAGATAGATATGAAAAGAGGGTGATTCCTTCTTCTAAAATCAATGGATTAAGCACAGATGCAGTGCAAATAAACTCTCAGTTTACATAAATTTCTGAATGAAGTACAGAGAGAAGAGACTGTGACATTTGAGCAGATTGCTTTCTGGGCTTCTAGTCCACTTTTGACTCTTCAAGCAGTGTTGCTGGAGCTCACTCTAAGGCTCAGGCCCAGAGCTAGGGTTTCAAAGTCAGATGAGCCAAGACCTGGCCGCTGTGATTCCATCTTCCAGTTTATTTGCAGAGGGATCATAAAGTGGACTCTTGGAAGCAGTACATGGTGCCATAAGTTGGGGACTGGGCATTAGGTTTCCTGTTTATCCACAGAAGACAGTTGGCAGGATCAGGAAGCAGAGGGAACAAAGAAGCATTTCCAAGTTGTGACTCCAGTGAGGGGCCAGCTGGAGGAAATCCTGAAAGCCAGCACGAACCCCTGGGTTTTCTGTCCCCAAAGACCTAGGTCAGTGTGTCTCTGTCTTAGCCTTGCACGTGACAATAAAAATTCTTTGGTGGCTTCCAGATGCTCTGGGGCCGACTTGTAAGTTTCGAGTTTGGTATTGTGTTTGAGGCAATTGACCTTTGGTTTTAAAGCACCTACTATAAACTTACACAGAAATGTTCTCAGTGTAACATGGTATCATGTGCAATGAATATAGACAGTGAAAAGATTTAAAGCCCACCCTGTGAGTGTTTAGTGTGCAGTATGGCTGTGGACCTATGGGCAGAAGTCACAGAAAGGGAGAGGGTTGACTAGCAAGCCCCAGAGAGGACAGGTAAGGGCCATGTCTTAGAAGAGCGGCTCTCCACGGGTGGGTCAAGACCCCCACAGGGGGTTGCAAATCAGTTAGGAGGTTGAGAACCACTGTGTTAGAAGAACATGGGAAACATGGCACAAATATGACCTGGGGACTTTTCTTTGCTTAATTTCAGCTCCCTCACAGGCTCCTGATGTGTGGAGACACGTTCGGTCAGAGAATGGAAGTCATGTTGTGACCTTATTCTGGAAGGTAAGGTGTGCAGCTTCAGGGGTGACTTGCCGCCGCTGCACGGCAGTGTAACCCCCAGCCGGAAGAAACGGTGATGTCAGTCTCACGGGGCTGGTCATCAGGTAGAAGGACCCCTCCATACCTGTGTCCTAGTGCTGAGGCTACAGTTTCTCTGAGCCCATCTCATAGCTGATGGTTGACTCTGATGGTTAGAACCTTTTCTGTACGTTCAACTCAGGCCCACCATAACTTTCGCAAGATTCAAGACAAGGAACTATGCCTAGAGTCACATACCCTACTCCTAATTGTATGTAAATACCAAAGTTTCAAACCGAGCTATTGACTTTTGACTTGGTCCCTGCAATCTGGACATACTATAAATTTTTAATATCATCTCTAAATGATTTTTGTCTCTGTTTTCTTTAGTTAGATTGAAATGCCTGATTCTAAGCTTGGTGTTGAGATGATGTCTCTATTTAAATGTGTGAAATGCATTTGTTCTAATATCTTTATATGTACGAATGTACTAATATGTGTCTGTGCATGTGTGTGCACACATAGGTGTGTGTATGAGTGGATATGTTCATAGGTATATGTGGATTGGTCAGCTGATGGATGGAAGATATGAAAAAGTAATTATAGAGTAATTTCAGAGTTAAGCTCATTTTAAAAAGATTATCATTTTTTTTCAGCCACTATTAAAATCACAGGCCAATGGCAAAATCGTATTCTATAATATAGTTGTAGAAAATCAAGACAGACCAACTGAGTCAGAGCACTACTCTGTCCGGGCACCAGCCCTTGGCACACAACTGAGCCTTGACCCGGGTTCTTACAAGATTCACATCACTGCCAGCAACAGCGTGGGTGCGTCGCCTGAGTCAGTGATGGCCCTCTCTAACGATTCTGGACATGGTGAGTCAGCATTGGTCAACTTGGCTTCCATTCTCGAGGAAAATATTGGAGATATTTCCAAGTAGTGACATACTAAATAAATAAAACCATAACTTGAGGCAACCATGTGTTGTTAGGCACTTCCTTTGGAGCTGGGTGTAACCACAGGTTGAAATAGGTCAGCGTCTTCACAGTGACCCAGCCCACTCTCTCCCTGGGTGCTTCCACGCGCTTAGGAGATAATCTAAAATTCATTTGTGTAAATGCAGCCCCACAGCAGTTCTCGCTGAGAGCCAAGACAGCGTCTCAGAGATTTATGACTTATGGGATTTGCACCATATTTTCTACGTGTTAACAAATATCTTTCGCTGTTGTCATCTATAAAGAGTTTATGGAACTGCCATGCTGATAGAGCGTGCCTGTATTCACAATGCTCAGGAGGCTGAGGCAGGAGGTTCATGAGTTTGAGGCCAGCCTGTACTACATAGAGAGACTACATTGAGGGAGAACAGCGGTGGGGCAAAGAAGCCCATGGACATCCTAAGGAGAGCAGATGTACTCTTCTATGAGGCATTGTAATTTGGTCAAGTTTGTGAAATAGCAACAGATGATTTAGCTGCCAGTCTCTCAGCCAACTGAAGAAGGAGCCAAGTGGAAGTGATCTCACATCTAAACCCAAGAATGACATCAATGTCCTTCTTGACTGAGCCATGGAAAATTTTTGGCATAGCGAATCCCCAGTCCCCTGCTATGATACAGTGCACATGTGGACAAAAGGCGAAAGGAATTGACATGCTGAGGTCATTCACATACCTTGCAATAATGCCATCCTTCAGTTCTTGCTGTTAAAGGTGCCAGGCTTGGGAGGCTATGAATGATCGTGTGGTTCCATTCTAATTCAGTTTAAATTTAAGCTAAGTGAATCAGATCAGAAGATGTCTTAATTTTAAAGAGAACTGTCCCGTCTGAAGTCAGTTCTATTGCTCGGGAGCAGGGCCGCACTTTGGCCCAGAGGCTGAAGAACTTTACTATTTTCACAGAATCACGCTAAAGCCTGCAGTTCAGATTCCCTGGGCATCCCGTGTCACTCCACAGTTCTAATTACTAGTTAACATTGGCACAAAACTAAGGTGCTGTTCATCTTTCTGGGCCATGACATTGTTACATAGCAGGAGCACCCGGAAGGGTGGACAGCCCTAGGCACAAGGTAAAGGTCATTGAGATGGGTTCCTCAGGGTGCTGGCTCCCACTTGAAGTTGACCCACATGGCTTCCTCACCTTCCTCCATCAAAGAAACCAATCCGTTTCACACCGCAACTGACATTTCCCCTTCGCTTATTCATAGATGTGAGAAAAGTGCTTGGTAAGAGGAGCACTGAAAACGCAGAATGGTGGGAACAAGGACTTTACAAAACCAGGTGTGAACCCAGAATGGCCACTGATGGAGCCCGCAAAACAGTTTTTATAACCCTAATACAAGTCTTCTCTTTGGAGAATGTAATCCTACACGTCCATCCGGGTCTTACTTTTCCCTTTGTCATTTTGCAAACAAAACCTGTACTGGATGTTTTACATACTGTTCATTTAAAATGTATCAGGCAAGCTTGGCCCTTAGTCATTTGGGCTCTATGCTTTTCATTTGGCCGGTGGCAGGGAGGGCTGTCTTCAGCCAGCTGTCAGCAATGTTCCAGTGTTTTCTGTTCATTGTAGTTGTGCCTGAACTTGCTGGAGGGACCTTTGAAAATGAGCCACAAAGATACATTACAAATGAACCATTTAGAGCAGACATTCCAAACATAGGGTCCAACACTAACAAGCTGTGTCCTTGAAGCTGCAAACATGATTTGTAGAATGTAAAAAGAGAGGACATCTGCACTCAATCCTGTGGAGCAATTAGAGGCTCTCACTTCTGAGATACTGAGTCAACCTCCCGTGGTTAGGACAAAGTACCTGAGGAAAACAACTTTTACGAAGATAAAGTTGGTTCAAGTTCATAGTTGTAGAGACAGATATGATGGTTGGTTAGCTTGGTGCTTTTGGGTTGTGGGGAGGATGAATTTCACAGTAGTTAGCTTCTGATAGAGCAAAAGCAGCTCACCCCAAGGTGTCCTGGAAGCAAAGAGAGGACAGAACCAGAGTACCAACATCTCCTCTTATAGCATGCCCAGTAATCTAACTTTCATCTTCTACTGTCAACATCTGAAAGGTTTCTCTGCTTACAGAGAGTGCCAGAATCTGGGGACCAAAGTTTTAGGTACAGAAGCCTTTACGAGACATTTTAAACCAAAACTATAAAAAAATTGCAAGTGTTTGTTAGTTTATTTTCTTCCTTGGAAGTTGTCAAAGATATCCAATGAATGGAATAAGAAGTATTAATTCTATTTGTTTCTCTACAGAAGATGTCCGTGAAAAAAGAATTAAAGGTACAAAGGATGGTTTCTATATTTCTTGGGAGCCCTCATCTGGAGACACTTTAGGGTATGTTGTGGACTGGTGCGCACATTCCCGGGACCAACACTGTGACTTGCAGTGGAAGAAGCTAGGTCCCAATACCACAAGCACCATCATCAGCTCAGGTGAGAACTCAGCCCTCCTCCATGCAAACCCCCCTTGCAGCCAGTTAAACTCAGACTTCTGTTCTAACCTACAGATACTGTGTGCTAGGCTAACAATTTTGGAATGACAGATCCAGAGTGGTTACTTGGAGATTAGATTTCATGAGAACAGGTTCTGACCTTTGAGCTGAAAATCTACTGCAGCAGAGTATGAAAATGTAGACCCAGAGTACATATTTTAATATTTTCCCCCTCTAAATTAGAGGGACATTGGAACTGTGTGCAGGAAGTTTTTACAGATGCAGAGAACAGCACATACTTGGGTCATGTTTAGGGTACAGAGTTGATGGAACCAAAGTATCAGCTTTTAGTTTCAAGAAACTTGTAGGCATGAACTCTCAGCTCCCTTACCAAATCACAACTTGAAGATTCCTGCCCTTTTAGGGAAGTCAAAGGAGCTCCAGTGAGTGGCGTAAGCAGGAGGCGCAGGTGTGTACTATCTATTAGGCTGAAGGGCTGATGTGGGAATCGTCTAGTTCCAGAAAGCGGTAGAGGCACCTGCAAGAATCGGGCTCAAGAACTTGCAGCCAGACTACAGGGCTACAGGGCAAAGAGGAAGAAAGGAAGGGAAATCCAGGCTTTTCAGATTCTGAGTTTTAATGGGAGGACAGAAAGTAAATACTGTAAGGACATTCGATGTCAAATGTCAAATGTTGGAGTAGGCTATGAGTCTGCCTGCTTCTGCACCCCTTCTATGCACATAGGTGAGGCCAGGCTGAGGGTCCTGGCTTCAGAGTGAATGAGTCTTATGGAACTTTCCAGACAGCACCGTGTTCACAACATGAAAGATTCTGAGGCCTAGTGGAAGGAGGGAAATAGTAGAGGGGAAAGGGAAAGATCTTGAAAAAGAAACTACTAGAGAAGTACTCACTCAGTGGTCATCCTTCCTACTGGAGGAGTGCTCACTCAGTGCCCATCCTTTCTACTAGAGGAGTGCTCACTCAGTGGTCATCCTTTCTGCTGGAGGAGTGCTCACTCAGTGGTCATCCTTTCTACTAGAGGAGTGCTCACTCAGTGGTCATCCTTCCTACTGGAGGAGTGCTCACTCAGTGATCAGCCTTTCTTTCCAACTCAGATGACATCATTCTGTCTTGCTAAAAATCCTTGACTTCTCTCCTCCAGATGCTTTTAAACCAGGGGTCCGTTACAACTTCAGAATTTTTGAAAGATCTTTGCAACAGGATGCTCAGCTAATAGAGAAACAAACAGGATACACGCAGGAATTGGGTAAGTAGATGGCGTTTGCAGGCCTCATGGAGACTTCCTTGTTCTGAGCCACCCACATACTTGTAGCTTTGTGTTTGGAAGACTCCCTCTCCAAGCTTAATTTTATAGTCCCATTTATTTTAGAAATTACATTAAATTTTTAAAACCATATAAATGAAACATCTTCATTAAAGGTGATTTATAAAATGCTACATGAAAGATGATGTAATTATTGCTAATTTTAACACCCAAAAGGCCAATATCTACTTAGTATTTTATTATACACTGATACCTACTTCTCTATATGGATAAATGCTTTTAAATAAAAATGGGATCTTACTCTACAAAGTTTGTTAACTGCTTTTCTTGATTAATGCCACAAAATACTAATTGCTCACAGTGCTCCTTCTGTGATTGGAAAGTACCCCCTCTCTGCGTATGCCAAGTCATACGCAGGTGTATTGTAGGTGTATCATTGGACAATTTAGGATGATTATAAAGGCTTTCACCGAGAAACTGTAAATTTTATCTCCAAACATCTTGTAGCTCCAAGTTGTAAACCTCTCTTTTTGTGTCCATACTCTTGCGCCCAGTCTGAATTGCTTTTGTTTTAGCTAAGTCTTTGCCTATATCCATAAGTGTGTGTATTTGTGTGTATGTGTGCGCACACGTGAGCGTGTGTGTGTGTGTGTGTGTGTTGCATGTGTGCAGGTACAGATGCAAGTGGAGGCCAAACAGTGCCTCTATCATTCTTCGGGTGCAATATACCAAGCTTTTTGCATCTATCTCTCACTGGCCCGGAGCTCATCAAGTAGGCTACACTGACTGGTCAACAAGCCCCAGGAATCAATCTGTCTCCCCTCCTACAACCCTGGGCTTTCAAGCAAACACCACCACTCTCAGCTTTTTTTCATGTGTTCTAGAGACCAAACTCAGACTCTCATGATTAAAAGGCAAACACTTACCAAGTGAGCTATCATCCCATGCCAGCAATGATGGTTTTTAAATAAATCCTAGAAGCAGAATCCTGGGGTCAAAGGACTTAGGCTTCTGAAATAAGCTTCTCAATTCTTGTAGAATTGCTGTGAAATCATTTTCTCTGAGTATTACCCCATCTTACCACCAGAATGAGGCTGCTCACTCTTCCCACTGGAATGCTTGGCATCCAAGTCTCTGGACTCTGAAAGATCTTGGTTGTCTCACCAATCAGACTGACTCTAAAATTCTTCATTTGGGGGAGCTGATCCAGTATTCATGACTGGTGGAGAGAAAAGGAAGAGGCATGACATTTGTGAATGTATCTCTGTGCAGACAGCATGCAAAAATGCGTGTGCGTGCATATGTGTGTGTGAGTGCGTGTGTGTGTCTGTGCATGTGTGTGAGTGCATTGTGTGTGTGTGTGTGTGTCTGTGTTTGTGTCCACGTGAGTGACAGAGCCAGGATTCACCCTATGCATTCCCAAGGTGTCTGATAACATGCATTGCCTTGCCCTGGGAACTGGATTCTTCAAATCCCCTCTCACATCTTTGATCCCATCTTGTCTCTCCTGTTCCTTCCTCTTCATATCTATACATTCTCTGATTCAGAAAATACTGTTGACACTTCAAGGACAGAGTCAAGACATTATTTTCACTCCCCTCCACCATGGCTTTTCTATAAATTATTTACTCTCTCTGGGTATTTAGGTCTTCATGTATGAAACGTTTGAAGGAGACAATTGCACAACTCCTTCCCAGTTCTCTTAACCGTGTCTAGGTGTACATTATAGGGGGAAAAAGACAAGACTCCTTAACTTGACCCAAGCTCTTAGTATCCAGAACTGCCTGTGGTCTGTTTAGTTTACATACGTGTGCTCTGAGACCCCAAATCATAACGTCTTCTTTTCCCATCTTCCTTTCCTAGCTCCTCTGGAGAACCCGAAAGTGAGCGTTAGTAACTCCACCTCCAATTCCTTCGTTCTGAGCTGGCCAGGCTACGCCAGCGACTTCCAGTCTGCTTTTATAGAAGGCTACCGTGTGTCCTTGAGATCCGAGGACATGCAGTGCCATCCAAAAGGGAGAAGGACGATTCTTCCAGGTGATGCTTGCTCTTCTTCACCTAGGCTCATCGCACTGTTCAGAAAGCAATGACATTGATGCCGAGTCAGCGCCAGAGCTAGGACAAAGCACAGAAAAGGCCCCTCATGTGACCCGGCCAGGATAGTGACCAGGCCATGTTCTCCCCATATCATTTTAGAATCAATAGGCAAACAAAAGGGAGTGTGAGTATAGGGAGTGGTATTTTAATTCACTTCAAAAGTAATGCAGGTCTGGCCACCAGCCCCTTCAGAAATCCCTATGCTTAGAAAACTTGCTTGCTTTTCCCAGTCCCTCCTTAATACAAACAAGCAAAAAACAAAAACAAAACCAAAAAACCTTCAAAACTTTGGCAAATATTATTATTATCATCATTATTATTATTTACTTAAATGTTTGTGATGCTGAGGTCCAAAGCCAGGGTCTTCCATATATGATGAGTTAGAAATCTGTCTGAAAGCCACATCTCTGGCACTGGTTGATTTTCTTCTCTTGTGTGTGTTTATTGTATCTGGCAGGGTTCTATACCTGTAGGATTATCATTCATATATTTTGTTTATTGTGGCACATCTTGAAAATTCAGCAGAATTATAATTTGATTGGAGATAGAGACAGAAGTTTCTTTCCTACCTGGTCCCACAGCTGTTCATTTCCAAAGAAACACGCAGAGGCTTATAGTTGGCCTATTAGCTCAGGCTTATTATTAACTAGCTCTTACACTTTAAGTTAACCCATAATTCTTGTCTATGTTTAGCCATGTGCCTTGGTACCTTTGTTCAGCAAGGCATTCTCATCCTGCTTCCTCTGCTTCTGGATAATGACTGCATCTCTGCCTTTCCTCTACCCAAGATTCTTTTAGTCTGGTTGCCCTGCATATTCTTTCTGCCTGGCTACTGTCCAATCAGCATTTTATTAAACTAATAAAATGTGACAAATCTTTATAGTGTACAAGAGTATTATCCTACAGCATTTCCCTTTTTTTCTCTTCAAAACAAGGACTAGATTAATTTACATATGTTAAAATCCTCAGAAAATTGCTGTAGGTGTAATAATGCTGACTGACCAGCAGGAGGAGCCAGTGTTCAGTTGGCTGGTTCAAGTGATTTACTGAGAGTTTAAGGTATACTAAAGATGCTGGTCAGCAGGTGTCGAGTTGCACACTAAAGCAGTCCAGGGACGCTGGCGCTCAGGTACTACTTGTTCCAATGTTGGTAACCTGTGGATTTTCTAAGCCAAACCCCAAACCAAACTGAACGAATTTTTGTTAAAGAAAAAATGGAGCAGCTGGCATGTGCTGGAGTAGAGTCAGCTGTGGTCAGAGTGGCCGTGCAGTAGGTGTGCACGGGCGCAGTAGACGTGGGAAGCCGCAGTAGCTGCACATGGTAGCCACATGAGGGGTTAGCGGCAAGCCACTGGGACCACAGGAGCTGCAGAAAGCTGGGGGGCGGGGCGGAGTGGGGAAGCTGTGTGGGTGCAGTGCAGGGCGGCAGCAAGCAGCAGGTGCCACAGGAAGTTATGGGCAGATGGGTGGGGCAGGAGAGGAGGCTAAATCTGGGCAGATGGGAGATGGGAGTGCTAGTTTTATCCCGAACCCAGGTTGCTAGGTTTTGGTCCCGTTCCGGCCTGTGTGGCTAAAAAGCCTCAGGCAAATGGCTTTTTCATGAAGTCACACCCCAGACGTTGGGCTCCAAATGTAGCGCGAGCAATAAAAACCAGAGACAGATATTGGGGTTCATCCTGAAGACCAGAAAAGCAAAGCAGTCAGCCACTGACTCTTACCTCTTCCTCAGTTCGAAATGGCCATCCTGCCTCCAGGAATCTCAGAATAAGAATGAGCCTGAAACCTGTCTCTTCCGGTCTTACATTCCTCTCTAGTGCTGGGATTAATGGTGTGCACCACTACAGTCCGGTTACTATGACAAACTAGTGTGACTCCTGGGATTAAGGGTGTGTGCCACCACTGCCTGGTCTGTATGGCTGATCAATGCAGCTGTTTTATTCTCTGGTCTTCAGGCAAGCTTTTATTTATTAAAATACAAATGAAATATCTCTACAAGAGGTTGGTTTTAAAATGCTGATGGTTCTGGTATCTGTGTCCAGCTCTCCTACGAGGTCTCTGTCACATGCTTTTTTTTTTTTCTTTTTCCTAGTAAGTCAGGGATCCATTTATTCCCAGACTGGCTTGAACTCACTATGTAACTGAAGGTGACCTTGAACTTCTGCCCTTCCTGCTGGGATCACAGGCGTGTGTCATTGGGTCCAGTGTGTGTGGCGCTGGGGATTAAACCCAGGGCCCATGCATGTTAGGCAAGTGCTCCACTAACTGACCACACACAGGCCCTCTCCTACACTCTTAATTAGATTTTGTTGATAACAACAAGGTTTTTCAATCACAGATAAGTCAGTGCTCTGTGAATATGACATCAAAGACCCCGAGAAGAAGACATTCACGGTGGAAAATCTTCGGCCAGAATCCATCTATGAGTATTTGGTCGTTCCATACACCAGTGCTGGCCTGGGTCCCAATGAAACATTCGCACAGGTCACGACTCCGGATGAGAACTGTGAGTTTCTCCACATCAAATGTTTCCCTCAAGATTGAGTTCCTATGTTTTGTCTACATCAGCAAGTTTCAATAATTCCTTCTCTCCATCCCTTCCTCCTCCACATGTGTTATCCAGAATCCTGTTCCAAACCCCTGGGAAAAGCAGCAGTAACTTAACCAATTATGACCTAGAACCTTCTTCTTATCTTTCTCATTGACCCACGATGTCTGTCTCTAGGAGTCAGTCTCGGGGTGACTTGAAAACCATAGCGTATTTTAGAGTTGACATCAGGAGATCTGGCAGCTTCTCTCCCCAGCATGGCTGGTCGTGGGCTGCCTCCTGCCTCAGCCTTCCCTCTGCCTGGTTTCTGGACTGACTAGTGGATTTCTGCTCTTGTAGGGTCTGAGGGTAGCTCGAGTCTGGCGGTAGAAGGAGCTGGTACGTCACCAGCTCTGTGGTTGTGGGTTCTGTTGGGGAAGGGGTCAGGTGAAGAGATATGTCCTTCTAAAATGCATTTGACTTGAGAGGTAGAGGAAGGAAAGAGGAAGGGACATGGTAGGAGCTGCATTTCCATCTCAGTCTCTGGCAAGCACTGACAGAGAACATAACCTGATGGAGGGTGCAGGGGACAATGTCTTGGGATGACTCTCCTTAGAGAAGCCCACACCAACGTTCTGGAGAGTCTCTTATTCTTCCTGAATGCCTTTCTCTTCTTTTCATCCCATCGCTTAAAGTCGATAATAAAGTCACCCGAAAAGCTTCGGCTCTGCTTCGACTGGCTTGCGCTGAAATTCTTTTCGGATGTGAAATCAAGAACCACCTTTGAGTGGTCCTTCAGGACCAACGGAAGTCTCGCTTGAGGCGCTTCTAGGCTCCCTCTGGCTGCACCACAGTTGCCAGCAGGATCTGGAGCTATTTACAAAGTGTGTGTCCAGGTGGAGTGGGGGGTGGGGTTCCACTAAAGAATTCACAGAAGGGCCAGGCCGAAGAGACCTTGAAGACACTAGTCTTTGGGAACGAACGATGTAGGTTCAAGCTGGAAATTCCCAGCATCCTCCACACAGCATCCAGTCACTGAAACCCGAGTTGTTGGGATGGTAGGCCTGGGATGCCCTGATTGGTGTCACAGACACACAGCTGCAGCTGCGGAGGGTAGTGATAACTGCTTGAGAGACTAAAACACGATCTGATGTCTCCAGGCCTATGTCCAGATTTCAAAGCTGGTGAGGAATAATTCTGTATTCTGTCAATTATGTTTTAAGTAAACGATGATTGGCCAGTAGCTAGGCAAGAAGTATAGGCGGGACAACCAGACAGGAAGTAGAGGTGGGGAAATGAGAACAGGAGCATTCTGGGAAGAAGGAAGCTCTTTCCGCAGTTCTGTCCAGACACTGAAGAAGCAGGATGTGACCTGCTCCACTGAAAAAGGTACCGAGCCATGTGGCTAACATATACTAGAATAATGGGCTAATATAAGTTGTAAGAGCTAATACGAAGCCTGAGCTAATAGGCCAATCAGTTTATAATTAATATAGACCTCTGTGTAATTTGTGGGACCTGGCCGGACAGAAACTCGGTCAACACCAAGCAGATTAAGATTTGAGTCAATGGTTTACAGTATGTGAGCACTGTTGTCACTTTGAAGTAATTTCGCTAAAGGAAGAGGTGATTTTTGTTTGTTTGTTTGTTTTTGAGATTGTGTGTCATGTAGCCCAGGCTACATAGCTAAGGATGAACTTGAATTCATGATCCTCCTGTCTCCGTCTCTGTCTCCCCAGTGCTGGAATTGTAGGCATGATTTGCCATGACCAACTCTTAGAGTTTTAAATTTATTTCTGTATTAATTTTCTTCGACCTTTGGAATTTATTTGATTTATGCACACACATGTGCATATACATGTACACAAAATGATAACTTTATATTTTCAAGATTTTATTAATCTTTGTGGTAAGCCTTATGACCTTAACTTTATTAATGATATTGATTGTTATTGATAAGAAAATATTTCAGTTATTCACAACTTCCCTGACAGACACTTTGTACATTTTAAAATAGAATGTTATGTGATTCTGCTAACTGCACCTCAGCCCTTGTTAAATGGGAATGGGAAAAACTTACATTTGCTAGGAGGAGACTGGTTTGATAAAACAGTAAAAATGAACAAAAATACTTTAAAAATGCAATGCTGAAATTCCAAGCTGCATAGCAGTTTTGCTCATTTTGTGGTACCTTTTAACAACAGGACCCTTTGTGAGTTGGTACTTTCTCTTTGAACAATGGCTAGTTTACTAAAGATAGAGAGGTCAGGAAGTCTGCTTCTAGATCTCCTGGGTCTGGATATCATTTCTGCCTTTGCTTCTGGACATTTGGAACTACGTTTCCTCTGGATTTAACAAGCACACTGGCTTCAGGTGTTTCCCTAACAAACGATGGCTCCACTTAAGATTCCTTTGGGTTGGGGAGGTGTAGAAGTAGGACAAGCTCAGAAGAAGGTGTTCCTTGCGTTTTGATCTTTTTCCTGGGCTGGGGAAATGCTGGATGGTAGCACAAGCTGCAGCTCCAACAGCCAGGTCCATTCTGTGGATGCCCAGTGGCAGTCTGTGTAGCTGCTGTGAAGCCCGGCTGTTATGGGCTGGGTGCGTGGGCTGCATCTTCTGTAGCACCTGGAACTCAGGGCTGTTTGTCAGGATGTAGGTCTGGGAGCACCTTTGCAGCACTCAATATAGAAGGAAGTTATGTTCTGAAGGTTTGTTTTCAAAACTGACCTGAAAGTACTTGAACTCAAACAAATGGAATTCATTCTCTCTCTCCCTTTCCCTCTCCCTCTCCCTTTCCCACTCTCTCGCCTTCTTCCTCTCTCTTTCTTTCTCTCTTGTTTTTCAAAACAGTGTTTCTGGCTGTCCATAGGTAGAAAAAAAGTTGACAATTCAAGCAATTTAGGAAAACTGGTAGCATTAGTGTCATCCAAAGGAAGTGTTGCTCCACATTGAATATATATACTAAATACAAATTATAATAAATATATATTCCTTGATATACAGCTTAAAGAAATGTCTGTGTACACCCTGCCCCCCCCCCAAAAAAACACCTACAGACAAGAATTAGAATGCCCACCATCACGAGTCTCACAAACTAGAAGTATCCACTATCCATCCCCTGGGCAAGATAAATAACTCTGCTATAGTCACACAATGGAGTATCATAGAGCAATGAAAACAAAATCTCTATGGCTGTAAAAATGCTATGGTGAAACTTGCAAGTACCCGCAGACAGGTGCGTTCTCCGCTGTGAGGTTCTGTTATAGAGTGCAGAGAGAGAAGGCTGCCCCATTCTGAAAAGACCAGCCTATGGGTTGCTTGGAGATAAAGAGTGGTTGGGATCCCTGGGTGATGCTCCTCTTGATCCCTACATTGGTTAGGTGGGTGTGTCTAGGTATTGCAAACTGGGCTGAATGCTAATCTGTATCTCCATCCATCTCTCTCTCTCTCTCTCTCTCTCTCCTCTCATCCTTCCCCTCTGTCACACACAGGTTGAATATGCTAAATTTGAAATTCCACATTTCAGATTCCAAATCAAAGCATTTTGAGGGAGCCATGCCACAAGAAGAAAACTTAACTTCTGGCCACATGTAATGGGACACTGAACATACTGCATAAAATTACCTTCAGGCTACACAATGCAGATGAATCTTGTATGAATTTTGTAATTAAGACTCTCTTCATACATCTTACCATGAATATGCAAATATTCCCCAGTTCAAAGCAATCTGAAATGCTAAAAATCTCTGGCTTCAAGCATTTCTGATAATAGATATTTGTCCTCTATTTATTCTCCAATAAAAGTACATAAACCCATACTTTTACCAAATTTTAAAACTGAGTGTTAACACTTAAAGGGCTTGTCTTGAGAGAAGGTATCTGCACCACAATAGTGTGGGTCTCTACCCAGGGCAGCATCCCTTCCAAAACTCAGGGACTACCCAACACCAGTGCCCAAACCTACACCCAGTGTCCCCAAACCAACACCCAGTGTCCCCAAACCTACATCCAGTGTCCCAAACCAACATCCAGTGTCCCCAAACCAACACCCAGTGTCCCCAAACCTACATCCAATGTCCCAAACCAACATCCAGTGTCCCCAAACCAGCACCCAATGTTCTCAAACCTATACCCAGTGTCCCCAAACCTACACTCAGTATCCCAAACCAACATTCAGTGTCCCCAAACCAACACCCAGTGTCCCAAAACCTACATATAGTGTCCCAAACCAATATCCAGTGTCCCCAAACCTCTACCCAGCATTCCCAAACCAACACCCACTGCCCCAAACCAACACCCAGTGTCCCCAAACTAACACCCACTGCCCCAAACCAACACCCAGTGTCCCCAAACAAACCAACACCCAGTGTCTCCAAACAAATTAACACCCAGTGTCCCCAAACCAAGTTATTTTTTCTTATGCTGTGAGTCCCAGGTGAGGAGTGAGAAGGGCAGGAGAGGCCACAGATAGAACAGGACCATGTGTCCTTGGACACTGTCCTCAGAGCCTTCCAAGCCATTTGCTCAGGAATTTGTTTACATGCAGCTGAGTGACTGGTAGAACTGAAACAAGGAGAGCATTTCAGAAAATAATCATTTGAGAAATAAAGAAGTCTATTAAAGGAGGTTAAGGTGGACACAAGTAACTTAATGTAAGACTAACTAGAAGTCTTGTCTCCATGTCCATTCTGCAGCCCACAAGTCACATGTGTAGTTGGTTGGTTTTTCTTTTTTTCTTTTACTCTTTGGGAACCCTCCACACAGCTCCCAAATAAATACACTGAGATTTAATCTTATTTATGAATGCTCAGCCTTAGCTTCGCTTGTTTCTAGCCAGCTTTTCCAACTTAAGTTATCCCATCAACCTTTGGCCTCTGGGCTTTTACTTTTCTTTATTCTGCTTCTCTTCCTTTCCTTCTTATTCTCTGGTTGGCTGTGTGGCCAGGTGGCTGGCCCCTGGCATCCTCCTTTCCTCCTTTTCTCATTTTTCCCTTCCTCTTCTCTTTGGAATTTTATTTCTCCTATTTATTCTCTCTCCCAGCTTGCCCTGCCTATCCTTTCTTCTGCCTTGCTGTTGGCTGTTCAGTTCTTTATTAGACCAATCAGGTGTTTTAGACAGGCAAAGTAACACAGCTTCACAGTGTCAAACAAATACAACATAAAAAATGGAACACATCTTTGCATCATTAAACTAATATTCCACAGCATAAACGAATGTAACACATCTTAAGTATTCCACAACACATATATACTCCAGGACATTTCCAAATGTGGCCCAATTTACTTAAAATATTATGACTTTTTAATGTGGAGTTTTTCTTGGTAACTTCAAAAAAGTAGTTTCTGAGTATGAACTTTGTAGGTGACAATGTTGTCACAATATCAAAGGGTAGGAACTCCTGAACTCAGCCAGTTTTTAATGTATGATAAGCAGCCGTAGAACCTCAGTGGCAAACAAATATTAGTCTTCTGATCAGAAGTCTCGCATCAGCATGATTTGGCTGTCTGGGTCACCCTGACTTCCAGGCTTGAGTCTGAGGCAGGAATATTTCATATAAAGTCACGTGCACTCTGGTTAAAGGGCAGCAGTACCCTGGGCTTGCTCCTTTCACGGTGAAAGAAGAGAATGACTATGCAAGCATAATGCAGCCCCTGCCTGGACCACAGCTCTGATCAGCATATGGGCCAAGCCCCCAGGCAGCAACTACCACAGAGCTAAGGTGGGGAGTGAGCAACTGGGCAGTCATGCTCTATTCTATCAGACTTAATGAGTTTGAACTATGGAGCGCTATCTGACCACAAAAGGCTCCCTGCAGTGGTTTTTGTCCCATACAGCTCAGGCTGGCCTTGAACTTATTATGTTGTGGAAGGTGACTTTGAACTCCTGGGTGTTAGGAGTGTTAAAGGTTTGCACCACCATATCTAGCTTAGTTGGTCTTTTCCCTTCCAAGTCCGGCAGAAGTCAGAATAAATTTTCCCTGTAAGTTTCACTCAGTTAAATTTCTATCAATCTAATAAATATGACCTATTTATCTGTGAGATTTTCAGAATTAAACTCATTTTAACAACTCATATTGAATCTTGCATACATACATATCTTAAAGAAACAGTAAGCATGGAAAGTGCTCCGCACTCATAACCGTTTATTCTTTGCGGAAACGATTCCTTTCCTTTGTCTTCCTTAGCCTACAGGCTGCTGCAGATCATATTACCCATGACTCTCTGCGTCTTGCTCATCATCATTGCGTGCTACTGGAAAAGCCAGTGGTAAGTGTGGAGGGAGCCTTTATCCCAAAGTTAAAAGTAACCCGTGAGAGAGGAATGGTCTGGAATAATGTGGGGAAAGAAGGATGAAAAGGAGTCTAAAGAAATGGAGGCGAGCGTATGTAATTCAGTTGACAGTTGTGCCTTCAGGGCCAGCAGACTGGGGAAAGAATCACTTCGAAAGTTCCTCTACGGCTGTAGCTACTATTTGTTGCAAGAGGCGCCGTGGGCCTACTTTTGGTCCCAGCGGCCACCCGGCTCCCGCCGCCCTGTGCCTGGCTAGCTTATACCCGAAATAATTACACAGAAACTGTATTCATTGAAATACTGCCTGGCCCATTAGCTCTAGCCTCTTATTGGCTAACTCTCACATATGTGTTTAACCCATTTCTAATAATCTGTGTGTCACCACGAGTCGTGGCTTACCGAGAAAGATTCAGCGTGTGTGACCTGGGAGCTTCATGGCGCGGCTCTCTCTAAGTCTATCCCCTTCCCAGCATTCTGTTCTCTTTAGCCTGTCTGTCTAAGTCCTGCCCTATCAGAAGGCCAAGGCAGTTTCTTTATTAACCAATAAAAGCAACCCAAATACAGAAGGACCCTCCTACAACTATTTATACCACCTTCTGCTTGGCAGCTTCCTACATGCTTTCTCTGAAGGAGCCATGGAGTTCCTGCAGTGAGGCTGTAGGTACTGTCGTTATCTTCATGTGTCCCAGGACACGGTAATGAAAGCAGGAAAGGTTAAGTCATTTGCTTCATAGAGGATACTTCGGAGCTCTCGCTCCTACCCGTTCCACCGAATTGCACAACCAGCCTGAATTTCACTGTTCTAGGGTGAAGGAGAAGTGCTATCCTGACATTCCGAATCCGTACAAGAGCAGCATCCTGTCACTGATAAAATCCAAGGTAAATGCGGGGATGTTGTATGTGTAACATGTGAAGGACTAATCCAGCCGGGCATGGTGGCACCCGTTTGCAATCCCTACCTTTGAGAGGTAAACGGTCAGGGGATCCTTATGGGTTTGAGGCCAGTCTGGTTTATATAATTAGTTCTAAGCCTTCCATGCTACATAGTGAAATTCTCCCAAAAATAAAGTGTGAATGTGTGTGTGTGTGAGAGAGAGAGAGGTGGGGGATGGGGGGCCAAATTTTGGTTCGGGGCTTCATTGATCAAGTTTTCTTATCCTCTTCAGGAAAAGATAATAAATTACAGACACACACACAGCCATGAGACAGGCAGTTGGATGAACGAGGGTATAGCTCAGTGGCAGAGTGCTTGCTCGCCTAGCATGAGTGAGGCCCTGGTTTTGATCCCAACATAGGCCAAACAAACAAATGTGACTGAGTCTTGCTCATCGTGGGCTACCAGAAGCCAGTGGTGAGAGGGGAAGGCTTCATCCGACTGGGAGTCAGACAAGCACTCTTAGGATCGAAATGATCTGTCCTGTCCTTGTGAATCCTCTGCCTGCTGTCACAACATGTGACAGCACATGGCCAGGAAGGAAGGGGAAGCTCTCAGTGCACACGCCATATTTGCTCCACTGGGCTAGTCCCACAAGTGCATTGACATTACATATGCTTGATTCCTTTGCAGAAAACCCCCCACTTAATAATGCATGTCAAAGACTGCATTCCAGACGTCCTTGAAGTCATAAACAAGGTAGAAGGCCCCAAGACACAGCGCATAGGTTCTGGGAAAACACATGCTGAAGACGTACCCAGTAAGCCTCTCTCTGTGCCAACAGAAGACAGTTCCTCTGGCCCCGTGCCCTGCGTCTTCTTTGAGAATTTTACTTATGATCAGTCAGCTTTTGAGGCTGGTTCCCATGGCCTCGTTGCAGGACCCCTGAAAGACACACCACTTCAACTTGGACTATTGACCTCACCTGACAAGTTACTAAATGTTCTAGAAAAAGACTACATGAAGTCCCTGGCAGAAAGCCCGACGGAAGAAACTAGCTTGATATATGTGTCTCAGTTGGCTTCACCCATGTGTGGAGACAAGGACAATCTTGCCACAAATCCACCCATGCCACTGCACTGTTCAGAGTACAAAATGCAAATGGCAGTTCCTGGGAGACTTGCCTCACCTGCTCTGAAGGAGAATAACAACTCGACCTCAAGGACCCTCTCAGGTCAAGGTGAACAGTAAAGTTACCCAGCACCAACCCAGTTCATACACTACAGGCACTTTTGGGGATGTGGCTGGTACCATGCCAACACCATATGCCCTGGCCCCTGATCCCAGGAGCATCCACTATCTGCAGCACTAATTTAGTCTGTATCATTACAGGATGACAGACTCAAGACCAGAGCGATACAACTTGGCATTTGCTCTGAAGGCTTCCTTAGAAATGGCGCATGCTGACCTTGTTATTATTTGTTCTGGGCTCATCCTTATCACAGTACCCCTGACGTTGATATAGGACACTCATCAGCGATTTCATGGACCCTGTCTACTCAGGACCACAAAAGTGACCGTGGTTCTTGGATTTTGGTTTGCAGTGAGAAAACATCTTCATGTCAACTTGACCTAATGTTTAATATTTTCAGGGTAAAGCAATTGGATCAAATGTTTCGATTAATGCCACAAGAGAAGACTTATTACTTTTATTGTGTAGGCTTATCACATTTAATGGAAAGGTTACAAACTAGATATTGGCCTTACCTTGGAAAAAGAATTTGTCGTCACTGATAAAGCAAAAGTAACACTGTTGGTGCCTACACCGACCTAACAGGTAGGACATACAAGTGGGACAGGAAGAGGCTACACAGGTCTCCTGCCGTGAAGTTTACTATAATAAAACAGAATTGCAAAGAGCTCCAGACTTGGTGTCCAGTGACAGCAGCCTGTTTCGTAGACTCCAGTCTTCCTCCTTAATTTTTGACTACCTCAGAATAGAAAAAGACATTTCATTGAGTGATTCCTTTCACGTTTAATGCCCCCATCCCAAAGTTGTATCTAAATGACCTATTTCACACACATTGTCTGCTTCAAGAGAATTCTGTCTCACATTTCTGTCATGCTAAAATAATAGAGTCTCAGTGTTGGATATAATTTAGCTCTAACTTTAAAATGTCCCATTGAATTAGAAGTTAGGTCAGCATTGGCCCCAAAGCATGTCTTTTGAGACAATGCACTTGGTTCTAACTGTGGGCCCCACATCAGGATCCAACCAACTCCAGAAAGAATGTCTATCAAACTCATACAGATTTTTACTTGTTATTCCTTAAATATAGTATTAGAAATTTCCATAGCACTTATACATATAAGGTATTAGGACATGGCACAGAAGGATACCCACTATACACAAATATTTTTAGGTAAGGCCTGAACACCCATGGATCTTGGGAGTACCATAGCTCCTGTAAGCCATGTCTGGAAGGGGCTATATGAAATAGCGGGACACACAAAGGTGTTCTTCCCCTTGAAACCTGCCACATTGTAAACTAAAATGAAGAGGGGTTCCTTCTGTCTTGCTTGCTGTGAATATGGTGGGAATGACAACTGTGCACACACATGGCTGTTACCAGTACTATAGCCATATCCACGTGGCATGTGGTCTCAGAACATAGTAACATCAATCATGAATGTTCTGCTAAAGTGGTCCAATCTTTTCTTTACTTATAACCAAGCCTTTTGATAGAGAAAATGGTTCGGACCTAACCTGGTACCAGGCAGTATCTTGAACAGCCTTCTTGGGAGACGACTTTGGTCAGTCCTGCCGAAAACCTGTCTATAATTTTCTGTCAATGTATTTCCCACTGGAATTTGTACCCAGAAATATTAATGACATTGATTTCTAAATGTTTTCTTTCATTTTGATTTTATTTAAAAAAGAATCCACAAAGCATTAAGGTTATTTTTAACTGTTTCAATAAGGCCAAATTAACACATTTCACAATTACATTGTTTTAATTCCTTCAACAGAATGAAAACTTAACAGTTATTGTATGGAGCCAACAAATCTCCTTACAAAATTAACAAGAATGTAAACTTTTAGGTACCCCTTCAGCATTGGATCGTCAGCATTGATTTGGAATCCACACATTTCATCAGTTCCTGGACAGATTCACACACTTTAAGGCACCTCCCTTTCCTTACATAGTCCTCTTCCTACATTCCTGTTACAGTCCTTACTCCAACAGCAACAGAACTAAATATGGACATTGAGAGGAAAGGTGATATTTTGCTGAGTCTGGCTTATTTCAGGTACCATAATGATCTCCAGTTCTATCCATTTTCCTGTAAATGTCTTATACTCTTTAGAGCTGAATAAATTCCATAGTGAACAAGCCCCATTTTCTTTATCCATCTCTTGATGGCTCTCTAGGCTAGTTTCCTGTCTTAGCTATTGAGAACAGCAATAAACATGGATATGCCAATACTGTAGGAAGATAAGGCCTACAAGGTCTAGAGATGAACAAGACAGCCTGGAGTCTGCCTGAGGGCCTAGCAACAGGCGCTGTCAGTGGTCCTGATTGTGCCTAGCCAATGAGGGGCAACCATGCAATGGCAATGGCTCTGAAAACAGCCTGGGTGCTGGGAAAAGGATAAGGCTCTCCCCATTGCTGAATAAATGAGCCTGCTGTTTGCCTTTTACTTGACTCCTGGGTCTGTGCCTTTGACTGTTGACTCCACTCCTTCTCACCCCTCTCTCCTGAGGGAGCCGCTAGGACCCAGCAATACTGAGCTATGTGGATTTGAGTCCTTCAGGTGTACATGCAGAGGTGGTATAGCTGGCTCATATGGCAGGTCTATTTTTAATTTCAGGAACCACCACACTGGCATCCATAGTGGCTGTACCTATTTACATTTTCACCAGTTGTGTGAAGGATTTTGCATCCTGTCCCTCTTCCCCTACAGCCTCACCATGCTTTCTTTCTTGATAGCAGGAATTCTCTTGGCTCCAGCTGGAATCTCAAAGCTTTTCAGTTTGCCTTGCCCTAATGTCGTATACTTTCAGATTTTTTTTTCTCCTTGAAAAATGTCTACTCAGCTCATCAGCCCATTTATTGACTAGGTGATTTGATTTTTGAAGTTCCTTATAGAGTCTAGATATTAGCCCCTAAAGACTCAAGGAGAAAATGCTTAGATCTGAGAAACACATTCAGCAAGTTGTAGGATACTAAATCAACATCTAAAAATCCAGCAGTTTTTCTATATTCCAATAATGAATTTGTAGAGAAAGAAACCATTAAAAAACCTCATTCATAACTAACATTTTTAAAAAAAAATCTCATTTTACATATCAATCCCGGTTCCCTCTCCCTCTCGTCCTCCCACTCCTCCCACTTTCTCTCCACTCCACCCCACATTCACTCCTCAGAGAGGGTGAGGTCTCCCATGGGGAGTCAACAAAGTCTGTCACATCACTTGAGGCAGGACCAAGCCCCCCTCCCCATGCCCATATCTAGCTGAGCAAAAGTATCCTCCATAGGGAATGGGCTCCAAAGAGCCAGTTCATGCACTAGGGATAAATGCTGGCTCCACTGTCAGTGGCCCCCAGACTGCCAACGCCACACAACTGCCCCCCATATAAAGAGGGCCTAGTCTGGTCTTATGCTGGTTTCCCAGGTGTCAGTCCAGAGTCAGTGAGCTCCCACTAGCTCGAGTCAGCTATTTCTGAGGGTATCCCCATCACGGTCTTGGCACCTTTGCTCATTATATTGCTCCCCACTCTCTATGGCTGGATTCCAGTTCATCCCAGTGCTTAGCTGAGGATCTCTGCATCTGCTTCCATCAGTTACTGGATGAAGGTTCTATGATGACAATTAAGGGAGACATCAATCTGATTACAAGAGAAGGGCAGTTTAGGTCAGTTTAGGTACCCTCTCTACTATTGCTTAGATTCTTAGCTGGGGTCATCCTTGTAGTTTCTTGGGAGATTCCCTAGTGCCTGGCTTCTCACCCAGCCCTATAATGGCTCTCTCTTTCAAGGCATCTCTTTCTTTGCTCTCCCTTTGTTCTTTACCCAAATCAATCTTCCTGACCCCTCCTGTTCCCTTTACTCTTCTCTACTCCCCTACCAGCCTTCCTCTCTCCCCTATGCCGTAAATTTACTAAGGAGATCTTGTCTATTTCCCCTTCCTAAGGGGATCCACATATGTCTGTATTAGGGTTCTCCTTGTTTCCTGTCTTCTCTGGGGTTGTGAACTGTAGGCTGGTTATCCTTTGCTTTATGTCTAATATCCATTTATGAGTGAGTACATACTGTGTTTGTCTTTCTGTGTCTGGGTTACCTCACTCAGGATTTTTTTCCCTAGTTCCATCCATTTTCCTGCAAATTCAAAGATATCTTTATTTTTTACTACTGAGTAGTATTCCATTATTTAAATGTACATTTTCTTTATCCGTTCTTCAGTTGAGGAGCAACTAAAACTGCTTCCAGGAACTGGTTATTACAAATAATGCTGCTATAAAAATAGTTGAGTAAATGTCCTTGTAATATGGCTCTGCATCCCTTAAGTATATGCCCAAGAGTGGTATTGCTGGATCTTGAGGTAGATAGCTTCCCAACTATATACTGATTTCCAAAGTAACTGTACAAGTTTGCACTCCTACTAGCAATGGAAGAGTGTTCCCCTTACCCTGCATCCTCTCCAGTATAAGCTGCCATTAGTGTTTTTAATCTTAGCCATTCTGACTGGTGTTATCTCAGAGTTGTTTTGATTTGAATTTCCCTGATGGCCAAGGATGTTGAGCAGTTCCTTAAGTGCCTTTCAGATTCCTCTGTTGAGAATTTTCTGTTTAGATATGTACCCCATTTTTAAATTAGATTATTTGATATTTTGATATCTACTTTTTTGAGTTCTTTGTATATTTTGGAGACCAGCCCTCTGTCCCATGTGTGGTTGAAGATTTTTTTCCCATTCTGGAGGTTGCCGTTTTGTCTTATTGACTGTGTCCTTTGCCCTACAGAAGCTTTTCAGTTTCAAGAGGTCCCATTTATTAATTGTTGATCTCGATGTCTGTGCTACTGGGGTTATAAATAGGAAGTAGTCTCCTGTGCCAATGTGTTCAAGTGTACTTCCCACTTTCTCTTCTATGAGGTTCAGTGTGGTTGGCTTTATGTTGAGGTCTTTGATCCACTTGGACTTAAGTTTTGTGCATAGTGATAGATATGGATCTATTTCCATTCTTCTACATGTTGATATCCAGTTATGTCAGCACCATTTGTTGAATATGCTTTCTTTTTTCCATTTTATATTTTTTGCTTCTTTGTCAAAAATCAGGTGGTTGTAGGTGTGTGGATTAATAGCTGGGCCTAAGATTCGGTTCCATTGGTCCTCCTGTCTGTTTTGATGCCATTACCAGGATGTTTCCAGAACTGTAGCTCTGTAATAGAGTTTGAAATCAGGGATTGTGATGCCTGTAGAAGTACAATAAATGCCATTATTGTACAGGACTGTTTTGGCTATCCTGTTTTTTTTTTTTTTTTTTGCTTTTCCATATGAAGTTGAGTATTGTTCTTTCAAGGTCTGTGAAGAATTTTGCCAGAATTTTGATGGGCATTGCATTGAATTTGTAGATTGTTTTTGGTAAGATTGCCATTTTTACTATGTTGAACCTACCAATCCAAGAGCATGTGAAATCTTTTCATTTTCTGATACCTTCTTCAATTTCTTTCTTTAAAGACTTAAAGTTCTTGTCATACAGGTCTTTTACTTGCTTGGTTAAAGTTACTCCAAGATATTTTATGTTGTTTGTGGCTATTGCAAAGGGTGATGTTTCTCTGATTTCTTCTTCAGCCTGTTTATCATCTGTATATAGAAGGGCTACTGATTTTTTTTTTAAGTTAATCTTGTATCCTGCCACATTACTGAAGGTGCTTATCAGCTGTAGGAGTTTCCTGGTAAAATTTTTGGGTCACTCATGTAAACTATCATATCATCTGCAAATAGTGAAAGTTTGACTTCTTCCTTTCCAATTTGTATCCCTTTGATCTCCCTTTTGTTGTCTTATTGTTCAAGTTAGAACTTCAAGTACTATATTAAATAGATATGGAGAGAGTGAACAGCCTAGTCTTGTTCCTGATTTCAGTGGGATCACTTTGAGTTTCTCTCCATTTAGTTTGATATTGGCTTGCTGTATATTGCCTTTATTTAGGTATGTTCCTTGTATCCCTGATCTCTCCAAGACCTTTATCATGAAGGGGTATTGGATTTTGTCAAAGGCTTTTTCTGTATCTAATGAGATTATCATGTTTTTTTTTCTTCCAGTTTTATATGGTGGATTACATTGATGGATTTTCATATGTTGAATCATCCCTGCATCTTTGGGTTGAAGCCTACTTGATCATGGTGGATGATTTTTCTGATGTGTTCTTGGATTCAGTTTCTCAGTATTTTATTGAGTAATTTTGCATCAATGTTCATGAAGGAGATTGGACTGTAATCCTCTTTCTTAGTTGCATCTTTGTGTGGTTTGGGTACCAGGGTAACTGTCGCCTCGTAAAAAGAGTTTGGCAACGTCCCTTCTGTTTCTATTGTGTGGAACAATTTAAGGAGTATTGGCATTAGCTCTTCTTGGAAATTCTAGTAGAATTCTGCACTGAGACCATCTAGCTCTAGGCTTCTTTTGGTTGGGAGACTTTTGATGACTGCTTCTGTTTCCTTAGTGGTTATAGGTTTATTTAAATTGTTTATCTGTTCTTGATTTAATTTCGGTATGTGGTACCTATCTAGGTAATTATCCATTTCCTTTAAATTTTCCAATTTTGTGAGTACAGATTTTTGAGGTATGACCTAAAAATTCTCTGGATTTCCTCAGTGTCTGTGGTTATGTCCCCCTTTTCATTTCTGATTTTGTTAATTTGCATCTTCTTTCTCTGCTTTTTGGTTAGTTTAGATAAGGGTTTGTCTATCTTGTTGATTTTCTCAAAAAACCAACTCGTCTCATTGTTCATATTGCTTTATTTCTATTTTATTAATTTCATCCCTCATATTATTTTCTGGCATCTAGTCCGCCTAGGTGAGTTTGCTTCTTTTTGTTCTAGAGCTTTCAGGTATGCTGTTAAGTCACTAGTGTGAGATTTCTTCAAGTTCTTTATGTAGGCACTTAGTGCTATGAACTCTTAGCACTGTTTTCAAAGGGATCCATAAGTTTGGGTATGCTGTGTATTCATTTTCATTGAATTCTAGGAAGTCTTTAATTTCTTTCTTGAGCCAGGGGTGAGTCAACTGAGCACTGTTCAATTTCCATGAGTTTGTGGGCTTTCTGCAATTAGCATTGTTGTTGAATTCTAACTTTAAGCCATGGTGATCCAATAAGATACAGGTGGTTATTCCAATTTTTTTGTATATTTTGACGTTTGCTTTGTTACTGAGTATGTGGTCAACTTTTAAGAAGGTTCCATGAAGTGCTGAAAAGAAGGCATATTCTATTGTGTTTGGGTAGAATGTTCTATAAATGTCTGTTACATCCATTTGAGTAACAATTTCAATTAGTTGCTTTATTTCTCTGTTAAGTTTCTGTCTGGCAGACCTGCCCAGTGGTGAGAGTGGGGTGCTGAAGTCTCCCACTATTACTGTGAGGGGTTTGATGTGTGATTTGTGCTTTAGTAATGTTTCTTTTGCAAATGTGGGTGCCCTTGTATTCGGTGCACAGCTGTTCAGAATTGAGACTTCATCTTGATGGACTTTTCCTGTGAAAATAAAATGTCCTTCTTCATCTCTGATTAATTTTAATTTGAAGTCTGTTTTGTTAGATATTAGGATAAACCAGCTTGTTTCTTAGGTCCATCTGAGTGGAAAATCTTTTCCCAACTCTTTATTCTGAGGTAATGTCTTTGAAGTTGAAGTGTTTCTTCTATGCAGCAGCAGGATGGATCCTGTTTTCATATCCATTGTTAGTCTGTGTTTTTCTATAGCTGAATTAGACTGTTGATATTGAGATATTAATGACCAGTGATTGTTAGTACCTGTTATTTCTGGCTTTGCTGTTGTTGTTGGTAATGTGTGTGCCCGTGTTTCCCTTCTTTGGGATTTGCTGGTGTAAGAGTGCCTGTTTTTGCTAGCGTCTGTGAATTTGAGTTTTCCTTCTAGTACTTTCTGTAGGGCTAAATTTGTGGATATTGTTTAAATCTGGTTTTGTCATGGAATATCCTATTTTCTCTGTCTATGGTGACTGAAAGCTTTGCTGGATATAGTCTGGGCTGGCATCCAAGGACTCTTAAGTCTGCAGAACGTCTATCCAGGGCCTTCTGACTTTCAGAGTTTCCTTTTGAGAAGTCAGGTGTAATCCTGATATGTCTGCCTTTATATGTTACTTGGCCTTTTTCTTTTGCAGCTCTTATTTTTTTTTTATTCTGTATGTTTAGTGTTTTGATTATGTGGCAAGGGGACCTCATATAGAAGTAAAAAAAAAAAAAAAGACTGAATACCGATAGCAATTCTTAGCTGGAGACATTATGATACTTGACCATAAACTATTATATACTCCAAGGCCACATAAACAAAATCACATGATATGAGCACAAAAAAGAGATGAATAGACTACTGAGATACAGCAGATGACTTGAAAACAAACCTACACAGCTACAGCCACCTAGTATTTCAAACTCTGAAACTGGGGAAGACATTAACACTTCAAGATATAGGCATTAGCAAGCACTTTCTGAAAAGGACTCTGAAGGCCAGAGGAGATAAATCTAAGAATTGATAGATGGGATTACATGGGTTAAATGCTCCTGCACAGCCATCAGTCAGCAGAGAGACAGCCTGCAGAGCGTGAGACAGGATTTCTGAACTCATCGGCCATAGCTTAATCATGATCTAAGTTCATCAACAAACCCCATCTCAAAAAAAAAGGTCATTTAGATATTTGACCTTGGCTCCACATATACAAACATATCCACGTATAGTGTGTGTGTGTGATTCTCATGGTTAATCTCATTTACAAAGTGTGCATTTATAAGAACACCAAGTTGAATTAGACTTAAGAGTTGCATCTATGAGCTGTTGGTTAAGCTTGCTTTGTCTTAAAGGGCTTAGAAGACACTGTACAGAGTGCTTCTTAAACCCTGAAAGATAAAATAGACATGAAAAGTCTTCAAAATTAGCAAACAAGATCATGAGTTATCTCCAATATGAAATATTAAGTGTATGAAGTTGGCCTAGTGACCCAAATAAGCACTAAGAAAATCACAGGTGGGTGCCGGGAATTGAACCCAGGTCCTCTGAAAAAGAGCCAGTGCTCTTAACCATCGAGTTATCTCTATAGCTATTTGAATACTTTCATATGGTAAAGCTTAAAAAATATAGACTATTATTTTCTTATTCAGTTATGACAAATTAGGCATTCTTTTCATTTTACAATTTTGATAAAAACACGGTATAAGGTGAGAACAATGACACACACACACATACAGTGGTGTCCACAGGCCAAATATCTGAAACAAGGTTGCTTAAGGTGGGGAATATACTTTAGCAACTTTGACTTTGGCTTTCACACCGAATTTCTCTGCTGGCTCTTTTCCTGTGGGGTGCTATTCTGCCACAAGGGAGGAGAGGCTGGCCTCTGGTCAGGGCAGCATGGGAACAGTTGAGTGCCAGTCTACTTACACGTCACTTTCTTACTATCTCAGGAAGTCCAGAGCTGCTCTAGCTAAAGACATTTCTATTTCCAAACCTTCACAATAATGATTTCAGATTAAAAAGTAACTACATCAGATCAAGTTCTAAAGAATGCCAAGGAAAACAATTACTTTAAAATTGAGAGCAGCCCCTCTTCACAGTACAAGACCATCTCCATTTAGGGATCAAAAAGCCTCATTCACTGGAAATCATACCTGTCAACATCAGTATCATGTGATTCAGGTCAAAGAAGGCCCAGGTGACACACATTTTCAAACAGAGCAACACCACCACAAGTTTAAGAATTTTAAGCACATTTTATTAACAATGAATCCCTTTGATAAGATTATGTTTCAGGAGGCTTTAATGCCCTTAACATAAACTGTACACATTATACAAAAACAATAAGACCACAACAACAACAAAAATCAAAGTGAGCAAAACCATTTGGGGACCAATCTTATTTAAATTATATACAACTCAATGAAATATTCTTAAGGAAAATATATAAATACTTTTTTCTTTCTATGTTACAGTTATACAATATAAATCAGATTTCAATGTCTGTTCAGTGACCTACAAACACCAGAACCTCCAAAAACGTAGCAGCGTATTACTAAATAAAAAAGGTCATGTGGTCAGAGAACATTGAGTCTGAGATTCTCTTTACGACCCCTTACCACTCTTCAAAGCTAATTTAATTTACATCATCTGTTTCACAATGCATTGCTAGGGTTTCTGACAGGCCAGTAATGGAGCATTTTTCAATAATTGTTCATAAAAAATTTTCACTACTCCCTCTCTGCCCCAAGACTTTGCATTTTGTGCTAAACCAACCTAGTTAAATGGGAAAATTGTAGGATATGCTTCCTTTTTGGCATAACTTTTCATATTAAGTGTCTTACAGAGTCAAATGTGCAATCCATGCATCTGTGGCAGAGCTGTCCACCTAACTATAAAAATACTCCAAAGGGGAGAAATCCCACATTCTGTGAGTCGTATAAATGTACTAGAAATGAAACACCCCCCTGGGGACCTGTAATTAAAAGAAAAAGGCTCCTGGAAAGCCCTGTGCAGACTTCTGTGTCCTTCATAAGCACTGCCCTCAAGTTCACTGGCATGCCTGCAAGTGGGACTTGGTGTAGTGAAACTCTCAAAATTAAGATGGGAACAACAGACTCTGTCTATACAGAGAAAATGGAGCCCTTTGCCAACCCACACATAGAAAAATCTGAAATATACATTGCAAGCAGCTTTTCTTAGAAGTCTCTCAAACAATTCTACTTTTCTTTCATGAATTGTGAATTTGAGACAGACTGGAAGTAAAAGTCTAAAGGAAGGGTAAAAAAACCTTACTTCCAAAATATTATTTCCAAAGTGGTCACAAATTCTTCTCACACAAAATTAGCACCTCACTCTTATCACACAAGAATAATCGCAATTATAATTTGAATGACAGACAATTTTGTTTCTTATTGCTTAATGATCTGTGCTTTGATATGGGGCATAAAAGGCATCCTCTGAAAGGAACGAAACAAAAATGTCTATAAATAGCAGTAGACAAATCTAAATACAGTGATATCCCACTTTGAACAATCGGCCATGGTAACATGGAATTCAGCTTTACCCATCTCAAGCACTGGACAAGAGTGGAACACGGCTGAAGACATGTCTGCTGGAGACACGCCTCCCAGTGACTTCGCCACATCACCATGGCAAGAATACATGCACTTCCTAACAGCCTTGCAATATCACTGTCTTATGGGATGTCTATTTGTTACTCTATTAGAAACACTTAAGTTAGGGAGAACAATTTCCTCCTCCAATATACCTTAACCACAAACAGAAAATAAAAGGATAAGAAAATTTAGAGCCTATTTCCTTATAAATACTAAATTTCTCCTTATTTGTCAGTATTTACTTAGTATGTGAAGCTGAAATCTGTTCTGGAAAAAAATTTAATTAGAAATGACAATTTACAATTAGAATTCACAGTTTACAACCAGCTTAACTGTTCAAACTCCTCCAAATTATTAAATAATTACCAACAGTACAAATTTATGACTAAGATTAATTCTAAACTCTTGAAAAACTACTGTATTGACATTATTTTGGTAATATCTATCATTTATAGTTGATTTTCTCAATGATTTCTATTACCACTGACATCATTCCTAACTTCTTCTGCTATAATTTAATTGTCTTAAACGCCTACACTAATCACTTGGCACTGCATGTAGTTTTCATCATGAAAGTCTACTTTTATACAAGTACTTAAAGGAAATGTATTACACCTCTTAGTGAAACCATGGTTAAACCAAATAGCACTATAAATTTAAACATAGATAATTTCCTCCAATATACTGATAATCACAAAGCTCTGATATCTTCCCAAAGTAAGTGCTATAGGCAGATATGATCATACACACACATATCTTTTCAAAGTAACAGTCAAAGTCAAAACAAAACAAAACAAGGAACCTGCTTAGGACACTAGGCACAGCCTTAATTTCAGGATGGCTGACTTAGGTGTGCAAGGCTGGGACAGTTTTGTGTGATGAAACACAAACAAAATTAATAATTGTTATTTTAGAGGGATGAAACCACAGATTTTATACTCTATATTAACTGAGGTAGTGTTTGAAATGAATGTCTAAAATGTTAATCCCATTATGAGTAAGACTACATTCCTTCCTTTGGAATTGGAACCACTGTTTGGTCTGGAATCTCTGACATTTGGTTCTCTGGAAAGGCAGTTGCATTATCCAAGACCAAAGACCAAGGCGATAGACAATGCTCTCAGAAGTACTGTTGACATTTAAATAGACGCTTGGGTTCAGTGATGAAGCTCAAAGTTTTACTCTCACTGAATTTTCTGAGCAAATGAGAAGAACCGTGTTGTAACATGAGCAGCAGCTTAGAGCCCTTGTCTGCTTTATCATCATGAAGTTGCTACACAGTGCATGTACGAACAACTTGCTGAAGTGCAGTCAAAGAGGAGTTAGGAAGGGAGATGAAATGCTTCATCCTAGTGGGAACTTTCAGTGCCAGTTAAAAAAAAGCCTCTGTGAGTTGTTTTCTAGTTCACAGGCTACTCTACAGAGATCTCGCAAACAAGCCCAATATGAAAAGGGTGTGCAACACGGAAAAATAGGGACTGATGGCTATGGCGGTGTTAAAGCTGATGTGTAACTGTAAAAACGGGCTACACAAAGGAATTACAAAAGGGTCCTAGTCAGTCCAGCTGGATGTTCTTGTTCTATATATATGATTTCAAAAAAGATAACCCTTTCACTTACAAGCATTCTAGTAATGATGTTCATGCTACTTTATGTACAAATTTGCATATATGTTTAATTTATGTAAAGATTTTCATATATCTTTATACATACACAAATTAGACAGACAAAACCTTGCCTTCATCAACTTCACAAATGTGATAAAGGCAATGACTGTATTCTTCAGTTCACCTATAACTGCCATTATTTTGTGCAAAACAACACTAACAAAAACTGCATTATCGCTGCTGTAAAATTTAGTAATTAAGGCTTTTCACCACAATTTTTAATCTTAATATATCTCAACGATACATAATGCTTTTGAGAAGCAAATATGGCTCTTCTTTTTTACATGGAATGTATAAATTTCAGGCAAACTTGTCTTTTCTTTAAGAGATTGGAAGTATCATCTAATGCTTTCCTTTGCTTTGAGTCCAGACTACTAACACTTGCTCAATCTGTTTAAAGTGGTGATAAGAGGAGCTGATTAGCATGTAGGTCCACTGTGCATTCATGTATTTATTTATTTATTTATTTGCATTCTGGAGATGGGACTATGGGAAGTATTTCAATTGAACTATTTACTTTAATCAACAACTGTAGTGAAAAACCTTAATTGGTACAAGTAACCTTTAACAACATACTACAACAAACCTGAAGAGATGGAAAACAAAGGAGCATCTTTATGCATTTAGCAACATAAAATAACTTTTAAGTTCCAACTGTTGAGGCTCTTCTTCTGCTCCGAGGTCAGAAACCTCTGAAGTAGTGTTACAAACATTAAGGAAATGTAGAAGGGCCAACGAATACCCTCTGATACTGTCAGTTACAGCACAGCCTATGGGATAACAGGACGCAGCCTCAGAGACAGTGACTCCTGGCTTCCACAAATTAGTTAACAAACAAGGCATCTTTTTAATTCACCCTTAACTAAAAAGCAGTCAGAAATAACTGTGTGGAGGGTGCTTCTTTTCATGTCCTGCTTTTATTCCACTGCCATTATGCTTTTAAAATAAAAAAATAGAAAACCTATGTAGCTATTCAGTGCTTGGCTCTTGAATATGATGGCAACTAAATTAAAACTGTGGTACTGAATCACGAACCCCA
The DNA here is from genome assembly GCA_004026605.1 of Ondatra zibethicus. Lineage (NCBI taxonomy): Eukaryota > Metazoa > Chordata > Mammalia > Rodentia > Cricetidae > Ondatra > Ondatra zibethicus. The sequence goes on from PVIU01006452.1 coordinate 82,166, forward strand.
AGAAGGGCCCAAAAGGGAAGAGGAAGTCGGCTTGGTTAGGGACGTCAGCAGTTGCAACTGTTCTGTACCAATGACTGCTGGGATAGCGTCAGAAGATACTCTGTCTCACTGACAGCCAGTCAGTGTCTTGTGAGGCCTTTAGGAAATCCACAAGTATGGATAAGTATATAGTATCTAGCTATAAACATCATAAATATGAGGTCAGAATTCGGCAGATTCATCAACTACAGGTTGTTTTGGTGGAATTGCCAACACAGCCTCTGCTTCTTCATGCATCTAGGAAAAAGTGACAAACTGTTAACTTTTTTTTTTTTTTTATAAAAATGGCATATAATGTAGATATACTCTTTCAAATTACTTCAAGTATATAATAATTCTGGAGACAAATTTCAGAAATATAGTCTCACTTACTTGTAAAAATTGTACATCTTGAAATAACTCTTGTATGAACCTCCGGCATGGAAGTCTAAATGTGCAGTGTGATAACAAATGAGAAACTTCAGAATAAAGGCATATGTCATCAAATGTTTGAGGATACTTCTCTTTAATTCTAAAATGAAAAGATAGACAATGTTATGATAAATATTATAACCAAAATTTATTCATTTAACCCTCAAAAATAATACTTTCTGCTAATTTTTTTCACCAGATATTGATTAGATGGAATGTTAGGAGTGGTAGATTAATAATAAAAATTAGTTAAGTTAGTAGGTTTGTCAGTCTTGCTCTTTTTCCCTTTTTGCTACAGAGTTTCATGTAGTCCAGGCCAGCTTTGAAAATGATTCCATGTCCCTAGCATTTCAGATCCTCCTACCCAAGCACCAGCATTAAAGGCATAGGCCGCCACACCTGGCTTATTACAAATTACTTCTATTAAACACTTCTTTTGAGAATCACTACTTAAATAGTGCAAATAAAGATGATTTGCTAAAAATCATTTTTCATTTATCAGGCTGCTCTGACTTAGAAAAACAATTTTAAAAATTCTACATTTTTCTCTTAAAAGAAGGAAAAGAGAAAAATAGTTGAATTAGGAATTCCCACCAGTTTATAACTTAAGTTTGCTTCTCAAATGTTTGGTCTTAGGTCTTCACTTTCTTGAAAAATGATTGAGAAATCGAAAAAGCTTGTTTTTGTATTCAAGTTACAGCCACCAATAACTATACCAGAAAGTGGAATAAGGAATTTAAAAAAGTTTTATACATTTAATATAATTATTTAATTACTCCCCCAAATTTTACCAAGACTAAAAAAAGAGACAAGAGTGGCCCTGCTTTTAGATAGTTTTCCATTTTTGCAGACTTGTTTGAAAGTCTAGGTGGAGTCCACTCAGCTCTTCAACCTGCTCTGCAGGCTGAGGTAGCACTGCGAAGCCCCTCAAATGGGAATGCAGCCCATGACTGCTTGTGCAACTCTAAGCAATCCAAGTGTTTCCTGCAACTGACAAAGTAGAACCAGCTGCCAGCCTTCATGCAGTACTCACGTCAAAAGCCCTGTTTCATGACACTTGGTAGAAACCGAGCTGCTCAAATTGACAACTAATCTTAGCACTTCTTTACGAAGCAGGATACGGCACATTGGTGTATCATCTGGAATGGTTTTCACACCTGAAATGAAGATGTCAGTGTGAGGTCATTCATTGTGTCACAATGCAGAATGGTTACAGTTCATGGTATTTGTTTTCAAACTACATAAGCAACTAAAACTGGAATCAACTGCACATAATTTGCCAATGATCTAGGAGCAGCTCTAATAGAAGACCACTGAGAGGGAACCTGTGAATGGTTGACATAGGTGCAGTATTTAAGAGCCTGCTAAATGTCTAACTAACATTGACCTATCATAGCGGTGAGACATGTAGCACAATTAGTTAGTAAAAATCCAGAGACAAAAACGGGTTCAACCAGAAGATCAGAAAAGCAAAACAGCCAGCCACTGGCTCTTAGTTCTACCTCAGTCTGAAATGGTGATTCTGCCTCCAGGAATCTCAGAATGAGATTATATCTGAGAGCTGTTTCCTCCCATTTCATATTCTTCTTTAGTCCTGGGATTAAGGGCGTGCAGCACTATCACCTGGTTTCTATGACAAACTAATGTGGCTATTGGGATAAAAGGTATGTGTCACCACTGCCTGGTCTGTAAGGCTGACCAGTGCAGCTGTTTTACTCTCTGAATTTCAGGCAAGCTTTATTTATTAAAATACAAATGAATTATCACTACAGAGACAACTCTAAATTACAGTACATATGCTAACAAGCAAAATCAACTGAATACAGTTTTATTAAGGATGCAGACTTACCCAGTAGCAGCTCTGTGCTTTTGGTGCTACTAGCTGAGCCTTCTTGAGATGCACCATCGCTGCACCCGGAAATCCCTGAGAATTTGGAGGGAACCACTTCTAAGGGATTATGGATTGTCTGCTCACACCAATCAGAATACGGAATATCTTGAAGGTCTGAAGGTAAAAGCATTTCAATTAGAGTTCCATTCCTGTGATAGGACTGCACACTCTGAGAGAACTCCTTTCCCGTTCTCAACAATTTCTTTTCATGAAGATTTTTTAAGTAAATCTAGACTGCTATATTCCATAGAGGTTTTTTTCCCCTAGTACCAATGTAGGAATATGTCATTAAATTTCAAGCAAATATGTAGAACATACCTTATTATCTTCTCTTCTCCCATCCTTTCTACCTCTACCTGAATGCCTCACCCAACAGTTAAATGCAATGGAAAGTCTAAAGTCATTTCAGACCTCTTCCTATTTTAATCTCCCCTTCTTGTTTTTCTCTCTGCATACTGCTAAGGGCCCCACAGTGGGATTTTAAAGGCAACCTACATCTAAGTGAAAAAGATTTTTGGGTTTAAAAATGTCCTGGGCACGGACCAGCTGTATGATTCAATGGGTTAAAAAGGTGCTTGCTGCTAAGTCATACTACCTGAGTTTGACCCCAGGACCCACAGGGTGGAAGGAGAAAACTGACTCCAATTAGTTGTCCTCTGATCTTCAAGTGGGTCCTGTGGCACATGCATACTGGCACACATGTGCATGCATGATATACAAACATATGTACTAATAAAAAAACAATACATTCAAAAAAATCCCTAGGGGTCATCAAAAGAACAAATAATCCAATAAAAAAAATGGAGTAGAGACCTAAACAGAGAACTTTCAACAGAGGAATCTAAAATGGCTGAAAGACACTTAAGGAAATGTTCAACATCCTTAGTCATCAGAGAAATACAAATCAAAACAACTCTGAGATTCCATCTTACACCTGTAAGAATGGCCAAGATCAAAAACACTGATGACAACTTACGCTGGAGAGGTTGTGGGGAAAAGGGAACACTTCTGCATTGCTGGTGGGAACGCAAATTGGTACAACCCCTTTGGATATCAGTATGGTGATTTCTCAGAAAATTAGGAAACAACCTTCCTCAAGACCCAGCAATGCCACTTTTGGGTATATATCCAAAGAATGCTCAGTTGTACCACAAGGACATGTGCTCAACTATGTTCATAGCAGCATTGTTCGTCATAGCCAGAACCTGAAAACAACTTAAATGCCCCTCGACCGAAGAATGGATAAGGAAAATGTGGTACATTTACACAATGGAGTACTACACAGCAGAAAAAAAATAATAACATCTTGAAATTTGCAGGCAAATAGATGGATCTAGAAAACATCATATTGAGTGAGGTAACCCAGACCTAGAAAGACAAGTATCGTATGTACTCACTCATAAGTGGCTTTTCAACATAAAGCAAAGAAAACCAGCCTAGAAATCACAATCCCGGAGAACTTAGACAACAATAAGGACCCTAAGAGAGACATACACAGATCTAATCTACATGGGAAGTAGAAAAAGACAAGATTTCCTGAGTAAATTGGGAGCATGGGGACCATGGGAGAGGGTTGAAGGGAGGGGAGAGGAAAGGAGGGGACCAGAGAAAAATGAAAAGCTCAATAAAATCAATATAAATAAATAAATACTTAAAAAAAGAAAAAAATCCCTAGGTATTAAAAATCAATGATGAAAACAAATGTGAAAAAGCTGTTGGTCATTCTTTCAGAAAGTAGCACTGGACAGCCTAAAAAAAAAAAAAAAATCACACAAGCTTAGTACTATAAAACACAACAAAAGTTAGTTAAGCATCCATACTGCTTATGAAAAAAGAGTAACTCAAACAGAAAAGATAAGCACTCGGCTAGAAAGTAAGACTTCTAAAAGCTGGCCTGCTTCCCTTTCTTCATTATACACATGGGAAAAAAGAGGTTCAATCTCACCAAATTTGGTTCCCACAAAATAAACTTTGTACTACTTTTTATTCCACCTCCAAGCATTTCTTAGATTACTATTTGCTGTGCTAGATACTTTTATGTCAACTTGATAAGAGCTAAGTCATCTGAAAGGAGAGAACTTCAATTTAAAAAACATACCTCCAATAAGATTGGCTTAGGCCAGAACACCAATAGCACAGGAACTAAGAAAGACAATGAATAAATGGGACCTCATGAAACTGAGAAGCTTCTGTAAGGGAAAGAACACCAGCAACAGGACAAAACGGCAGCAGTCTACAGAATGGGAAAAGGCTTTGGGTTTTTTTTTTTTTTGACAAATACTACATCTGACAGAAGACTAATATCCAAAATACATGAAGAACTCAAGAAACAAGACATTAACAAACCAGATAATCCAATTTAAAAAATGGGGTACAGATCTAAACAGAGAACTCTCAATAGAGGAGAATGGCTGAGAAACACTTAAGGAGATGCTCAACATCCTTAGCCACCAGGGAACTGCAAATCAAAACGACTCTGAGATCCCATCTTATGCCTTTCAGAATGACTTAGATCAAAAACACAAGTGACAGTTCATGCTGAGAGGATGCAGATCAAGGGGAACACTCCTCCACTGCTAGTGGGAGTGCAAACCTGTACAGCCACTATGGAAATAAATATGGAGATTCCTCAGGAAATTGGGAATTGATCTGCTTCAAGACCAGTTATACCACTCCAGGGCATACAGTACCCAAAGGATACCCCATCCTACCACAAAGACACTTGCTCAACTCTGTTCACAGCAGCTTTATTTGTAATAGGTAGAAACTGGAAGCCACCTAGATGTCCCTCAACCAATGGATGGATAAAGAAAATATAGTAGGTACATTTACACAATGCTTACAAAAAACATTATGAAATTTGCAGGAAATCATCCAGAATGAAGTAAACCAATCCCAAAAAGACAAACATTGCATTATTCACTTATAAGTGGTTATTAGTTGTAAAGTAAAATCATCCACAGACTCAGAGAGGCTAAATAACAAGGAATTCCCAAGTGGGGGACACATGGCTGTCCCTGGGAAGGGTAAAGAGAATAGATTTCATAGGTAGACTGGGGACAGGTGGGGATGGGAACAGGACTGATTGGGGGAATGGTGGAAGAAGAGCGGGCTTTACCTGTCCAGCAAGGACGACAGCCCAGTTTTTATATCAGCCTCCCTGGTACTTGAAGCCCAGGCCTCTGCTGTTTACACCTGTGCTCTTGCTGGCTGGATGTCCTGGACTTCCTGGCATTTCCTAACCCACTGTAACTTTGGGAAGAAGGTCAAGTGGACCGAGCTCTGCTTCATGATTCCTCAACACCCTCATTCATTCAGCATTGGTCTTCTCACACTTAAATTAAAGCATTTAATTCTGAGCTCAAAATAATTTCAAAACCACCTCAGTCAGCCTCCTGACTCTGTCCTCCAGCTGCAGTCTTAGGTACACCTCCAGTCTATGAGTTTCATAACTGGTTCTTCTACCATTACTTTTTTTTTTCTTCCGTTTTCTGTTTTAGAGAGCATAGAAGACACTGGCTGAATATATTTTTGTATATATTTGTTTGCACTTCTTGGCTACTGTTAATAGTACTGCAGTTCACTAGGGATGGCATATCTTTCACATATTGATTTCACTTCCTTTATCTCTCTTAAAGTTATGGGATTGCTGGGTTGTATGGCTAGTTTCATTTTGCTTTTCTGAGACCCTTCCTTACTGCTTTCTTTAGTAGCTGTAGCAATTTAAATTCCAAGCAACAATGTGCAAAAATTTCCTTTTCCTCCTGTCCTTGCCAGCATATGCCACCATTTGGCATCTTGACAAGTATTCTTGCTATTGTAAGCAGATAGCTCAAGGTGGTTTTGATTTATATGTCCTGAGAAGTCTCTTGCACATTTTTATCCTATATTCTGTATATGACATTTTCTTTTCCAGACAGTGTTTCCCCATGTAGCAATGGCTATCTTGGCACTCACTCTGTAGACCAAACTGACCTTGAACTCATAGAAATCTGCTTGCATCTGCCTCCCACATGCTGGGATTAAAGTTGTGTGCAATTAAACCCAGCTTGTATATTAATTTCTTATCAGACATGTAGTTTGAAAGTATTTGCTTAATTTCTGTATGCTTTCATTCATTTCTTTTTCTCCATAAAAATGTTTTATTATAGTTTTGGACATTCTAGCTTTGTTCCCTATAGTGTTATTTTAGAGCATGTAGTAAGTGGGTGGCAGATGGGATTCCGAAAGATCCTCACCCATCTGAAAACTCTGACACAGTTCCTCAGCACTTTCACATTTAAGGTCCAAGTGTAGTTGAGACATTTGTTCAGAGTGAGACATCTAATCTTATTTATTTTCAGGAGGATATCAAGTTTTCCCTTTATCACAAATACTGTCCTCTCTCCAGCAGGTGATCTTAGCACCTCTGCAGAAGAGCAGTGAGCTGAAGGTACACAGGTTGGCTTCCAATTCCTCCACTCTGTGCTTTCAGTCTTTGTGTCGTGCTTAATGCTAATCTCATGCTGCTTGGATTACTACAGCTCTGTAAGGACCGAAGTCAGTTATCTAATTCTGGCTGTGTTCTTTTTGTGTAAGACAGTTTTGGTGGCTGGTCTCCCTGTGTTTTTTCTAATTACAGAGCTCCATACTAAGCGATTCACACACTGTTGAGTGAGTAAATGAAAAGTTGGAAGGCCCTAAATCATAAACAATATTGCCAACTGACCTAAGATGCCCTCTTTTCTATGGTGTGTAGTACATCTAATATTTTACAAACTCTCAAAAAATAATCAAATAAACCTAAGTTTGCTTAAAAACAAATCATAGCATACACAGGCCCTGGGTTCAGAGTGTGAAAAGCCTAGTTTAGGAATCTGTCAAATTCAGGCCCATACTGGGACATGGAACCACTGAGAGGATGGATCAGTTTCTAAGCACAACCTCAACCCATTTCTGGCAAATCCCAGGAAGCACACTTTTGGCTGGGTGTTTCCCCAGGACCATTTTAGGTGGCATAGGCTACAAGTTGGGAAGTTATAAAATCCTAGGGAGAACTTCACAAGAGTCATCCAAAGAATCCTGGTCATCACTAGACTTCTGAGGGTAGTCAACTGACATTTAACAAGAAAAGGTATACACATAAACACTTTAAACATTAGTTGAAATTGTTAATATATACACCTTGGTGGTTCATATTAAGAAACTGACCATTTGTGCCTACTCTAATCCCTCTCTAATAAATGTATACCGAGAGCCTAGTGGACAAGGCAGCAGCTACTGTCAGAGATGTGAAAATGAAGATAGCAGATCACGTTCTAAAGGAAGTCACCATGGTAAGCTCAGAAGATGACTGAGTAATGACCACAGTTATAGGAAATCTCTGTACAAAGACAGTGAGAGAAAAGAGGAAGGAATTTCCACACTGGGCTTAGGAATCAGGACACTCTCAGACATGAGATTTGGGATGAGGCAAACATTCCAGACAGACTATGTGTGTTTATGTAAGAGCATGGTGTGTGTGTATTGGGGGAGGGGGACAGACGGACGACGGGAAAGAATAAGGGGAGAATAGCAAGGAAAATACAGCTTCCATTCCCAGCAGTTGTTGAAAACTTCAAGTCAGTCAGGCATGGTCTACCAGTTACAAGAAATGAGACTGATGAAAACAACAGAGCACAAAGAATCTTATGTGTTGGGCTACAGAGCCAATCAAGAATTAAAAACAGATTAATTTTAAATAATATCGTAAAAGATAAAGTGGAGGAAAACAGAATTAGAGGCTGAAACACTAAGAGTACAATGGAAGCTGCTAAAGGGCTAGACTATGTGTGAGGTAGTGAGATGGAGTGTGAAGGCCCCATCAGAGGGCTGCTGGATGGTGGTTTGTGACTGAAGCAGATGCATCTCCAAGGACACTATCACTCACCTGAGTGACTACATATTGAACTTAGCTGGTTACTGGGCTGGAAGCCCAGAATTTCAATGCAGACACAGTAAAGGCAATTGTCATCTGTGTGCTCCTGCAGTCCAGTGTCTTCTGTGCTCTCTAAAAACAGAGAAGCGTCCGAGTGGACTGAGTTCATTATTTCCGTGAGACTCATCTGCTGCCGTAGCAAGTGAAAGGAGTTTTTTACAAGACCGCCGGCTCCAGATGGAAGACCTGCATGTTTAAGTAAATAAAAATACAATCCGATAAAGACACCATTGGGATCTTTTTCATGACGTCTTAAAAATAATACTTTTTTAAGATAAAAACTTAGAACTTCTGATGACTCAACATTTAATAGAAAGAGAATAATTTGTTAAAAATTGTAAAGATAACAACAGATAGCACAAATACCTTTATTATTTCAATATTTTTAAAAGACAAACAAAAAACAGGTTATATTGATGTATCATTTTTCAACGAACCCCGATAATTGCCTAAATAAAATCAAGTCTAAGAGGTCTATGTTAAAACAAGATTATAAAACTATTAAATTGACAGTTCATATGCACACATTCACAAATGCAGCAGTTCACAGCACAGAATAACATAATGGCAAATAAGCAACCTCCATCCTTCCTTGATTGTAAGCAGCTGTGCCTCTGGCCCAGGAGATGAGTTTTAACACTCCTGCACTTTAAGAAAGAACTATTCTGGGTTTTATCAACTGGAGAAGCTGGCCCCTACAACTGGGAAAACAACTGCGCTTTAATTTTTAGTTCACTGAGCTTTTTTGGTTTAGTGCGCCCAACTTTTACTGTTACCTCACTAAAAAGAGAATTTCATTTTTAAGGAGTCACAGGAGAACCAAGGGCACACATTACCTCCTGCATCGTGGGAAAATGCTCTCGTACCTCGGTCATCTGGTGGCACGTGCTTTGATTGAAAATAAGGAATATCCTTTATCTAAAATACACACAAAGTAGGGTCAGTTTCATCATACAAAAAACTTCATCTTATGAATGTTAAGAAAATTCAGGGAAATGCAACAGGAATAGAATAACTGTAGCATACAAATCTATAAGGCAGTTTACTAAAGAAGATTAAAATTACCAAAACATAACCAAATAACTAGTGTCTTAACCATATTCTTGGTAAATTAAATGGGTATTCAAGTAATTTAGTGCTTATCTAAAATATCTAGGAGCTAGGGATGGTTCAAAGGGCTAAGAGTGCTTGCTGTACAAGCATGAAAACAGTTTCAATCTCCACCATCCACAGAAAAGCTAGGCGTGGCCACGTGTGCATGTGCTTGTAAAACAAGGCTGTGAAGGATAGAGACAGGACGACTGCAGGGGCTTGCTGGCTGCCAGCTGAGCTCCAGATTCAACGAGCAATCCTATCTCAAGAGTAAGATGGAGTACACATACACACCCATACCACACACACATTCTACATACATACAAACAAAAACAGGCTGAAGGAATAATAAAATACTTAGTCATATAAGAAAATATGTATTCTTCAGTATTATTATAACCCACTAGAAATTGTGTACATAGACATCACATGTGGCTGCTCTAGGTGAGAAAAAGGATCAATGACTAAAAAACAAAAGTTATATGAGTCTAAAAGATGATTAGGAATTTACTAAACTATTATAGACTACATATAAAGCAAACAATTATATTACAGTTGGAAAGAGTAACGCTCCAGAGACTGAACAGGAGTCTTACTCAGAGGAGCGGAATAAGAGTACAGAGCAGCTAAGAACATGCTATTCTCATCTTAATGCATTTTTAGATGAAAAATCACCTCAAAACCTTTATCTTTCCCATAATAAGTATATCCACTATAAGCTACACATTCTAATAAACAGTTACAGAACACTAAAAAAAAAAAAAAAAAAAAAAAAAAAAAAAAAAAAAAAAAAAAAAAAAAAAAACAAAAAAAAAAAACAGCAGGAAGCCAGGTCATAGGAAAACAGTAATAGACTGGATGATACCTGGAATATATCATTGATGTCTACTGGAAGAGCAAGTCCAATGTAGTCATCAGAACCTCCATATGTAGCACTGGATACCATGGACCTAACTGAGGAGGATCGCTGCAGGGTATTTTGATTAATAGGACTTAATAAATCTTCTTTATCTAATGATGCATAACTTAAAGCTTTCATAAACCTATAACATCACAAAAAACCTTGAATTAGCTTCTTGATTTGTACTATTAAGAATATTAAAAACAAAGAAACAATCCCTAATTTTATACCACCATCAAAGTAGCTAGTTGAACACGAAGCAGTATCATCTTAGTTGGCTGGGAACACATAAGCACTTTAACATTAGCTGCTGTTGGCCAATAAACAGGTTACCAGGAATGCTGCGTGTCACCAAAAGAAAACCACCAATTTGCAGAAGTAGTAAAGGGAACTAGCCTAAGACAGGTGCAGCTCAAAGACTATGTTTGCAGTCAGTAGACCACAGGACTTGAGTTACACAGCTAAAGATGTGTCTATTAGCACATGAAAAATGAGATTACTCACCAATCTTCTGGGCTAATTAATGCCTGCTTATCAAACATTATTTGTCTAACACAGAAGGTACATATACCATAGTAAAATCCAATCTTTTGTAACTATTACAAGGGACATCTCACAAAACACTAGTCTTTCTTTATAGAGCACCCTTCACAATGATTCCATAACCATGGTAAAAGGACATCTCCATAAAACGCACTTCTGTCATACTGATTACCAAGCAAGAGACACATTGTTCACTCTGTATAGGCCTTGCCAAATATACAGAACACTATTCAAAGTCTTACATTATTAAATGGAAAACCAAGTCTTATAAAACATACAAATGTAAATCAAAGGATTATTTCACATAAAACACATAAATTTTATGTGCTTTTTCACATAAAAGAAATGTGCTTTAAATAGTAGCCATTAAGATTATAATAGTAAAAACAATTCCTAATTTCCAAGAGGACTCGTATCTGAAATTGATGAATTTTATAAAAGAAGTCAATGTTTTTCAAGCCTTACATGGTTATATCTCTTTGATTCTATAAAACTCTCTAAGGACTACTGGAGTCAGAGGAATTATGGGGGTGTTTTACTTTCCAATTTTATTTCAATCAGCTATAGCTCCATTTTAAACTGTTTTGCCTATTGGGTTTTTATAGAAAACCTTTAAGAAAAAAGAAGTTTTTTTTCTGCTTAGAAAGTAACATTTTAAAGGTTTAAAAGCACGGATCTAGCCTAGCCTCCACCAACTGAGCTAACCCAACAGCTCTGTTGCTTGGCGGTAGCTCTACACCCATGGCTTGCTGACAGGCATGTGCTCTGTTATGGATTCACAAAGATGACAGATAATGACTTCTAGTTACACCAACCATTACTGTACCGTTTTTTAAAGAGGGGACAAAATTCACTATCTGCTACCAGGATCTTTTTATTAAAAATGTTACTGAAAAATCAGATATGAGACTGATGGGTTATATAAATAACTCCCAATGCTGACAATGAGAATATTCTGCAAGCTAGTGTTTACTTTTTACCAGATACTGGTCTAACTACTCAACACCTAGAAATCTGTTTTAAGGAATATAAATCATTTAAATGAATATAATTCAACTATGAGAAGTCAAACAATGACAACAAAAACAATGGGAGTGGGGAACTTTTGCAACGATCAAATTTCAAAGTGTATCATTTTAAAAAACAAACCTAAACTGTATACTGTTAATAGCTTAATATGATCTAAATGTAGAATATTTAATATATAAGTGGGACCTTTTTTAGCCTTGAGGACCCAGGAATTCATTTAGTGTTTATTAGGCTCCTATTTAATAATTACATGTACTTAAAACAAGCTAAAATAATTTAACTGAAATTTTCAGTTATTTTAAAAAATAGTAAGAGGTCAACTTTTGGAGCTTTAAATTGACCTACCTGAAAAGGTTGTTTGTTATTGTAGGTCTTAAGCTCCTGATTCCCCCGACATGCTTCTTTTTAAAATCGATCCTTGCAGAAGCGAAAATAAATAAATAAATAAAAAAAAAAAAAAAAAAAAAAAGCTTGTGACTTGTATAACCTTGCAAAACAAGTTTATTTTCAGGGCCTAATGGAGTTTATCTTTCCCCCTCGCAGCTGCAAGAATCCATTTCAAATCATATCAGGTAACAAGGAGCTCACAGCCTACTGTGGTAAATGGGTCAGTTCTCAGACTTGGCTTCTGCGGTGCTCAATCTGACTAATGTCTTATATGTCTATCTGTTAAAATTCAACCACTTTCACTTATTTTAAGTATGTATTACTCACCTGCTTGGCGTCAGTCTGGATTCAAAACTGTTAGCCTTCATGGTGATGGTATCAGTAAATAGTACGTCTTTTGCTGGGGATGCCAAAGCTTCAGAGTGTGATAAGGATGGGTGCATTCTTTGCTGCTGTAATCTTTTCAACGTAGCATAGCCAAAGGCATCTCTAGAACTTGTGTAGCTAAAGTTGCAATCTGCTAGACTTTTTATTGTTGCAATGGAGGGCGCTTTAAGGGACTGTGCTCTTCTAGGAAGCGTATGAGAAGAACCTGGTGGCACCAGGGACACTGAGTTTGATTTGGAGAGAGACAGATGGTTAGACTGTGGTGTCAAATAGTGGCTTGTCTTAACAGTTTTAGTACTTACCACAGTACTCATACTTCCACAGTCCGTGTCCATAGTTGTAGGGTCTACACCAACTGTCTCTCGAGAGGGACTTGAGCTCATTGAACTTATGCCACTTGTCGTAGTGTCTGTGTTAAAGCTTTGGCTGCGGATCTTCATATGTGAGCTTGTTGAGCTTTCTACAACCAGCCTCTCTCGGCTTGTGTTTTCTCTGTGATTCTCTGTACCAAAACTCTTGGGGAATTTTAAGTCATTCTCTCCAATACTTGGAGTGCTGCCAGTGTCTTCAAGGTGTTTATTCACAACAAAGGAAGTTTCTAGCTGTAATGTTTTCTGTGCTGTGGAGATAGGTGTAAAGTCATCACTGTGATTAAAGTCAACACTGGGCTCTGTAAGCGTTCTGATTCGCCGGTTGCTTGTCTTAGTTTCAGATGACAGTTTTCCTCCTTTTGGATCACTGCTGCTGCGGTGTTTTTTAGTCGGCAAAGTAAGTGAATTTAAGATACGATTCCTTACAAGTTTGCTAGAGGCAAAAAAGGGAAATGAATTTTTATCCTTTATGGGTCCAGGTCGGTCATAAAATGCTGGCTCAGCATCTTCATTGATGTCAAGGAAGAATGTACTGGTGGAGCTGCTGCCGAACCGGTCATCCTCCAGTATGAACATGCCTGTGATTGGAGAACCAGCTGTCAAAGCATGCAAATATGAAGAATTCATCACAATGCTTAGTGCTAGCCCACCTTTTAAACAGCCATCTGGGGGAACATTAAGGAATAAAAATGCTACCCTAAAGGTCAGAGTTACAATATGAATAAACTAGAAGATTGTGTTATGTGAGGATCTCTTATTTCTAAAGAAAAACTACAAGACTCATCCTGGTACAGAGTATATGAAGTTTCTTTTGATTTTTCGAAATATTCAGGATTAAATTAAAAAGAAAGTAGGAGAAACCAATCCCTTGAGCATGGATGCTCATTCTGGTAGTACATGGGCATGGTTTCTTCTTCACATCACAGTGGCAGGAGACATTCTTCTTAGAAGAAATAGATTGCTAAACTTTAAATACTGCAGGCTTCCTTATCAATAAGTTGTGTATACATGGGTTCAACTAACCAGAGACCAAAAATATTCAAAGAAAAGTGCTTAAATTAAACATGTACATATACTTTTCTTGCTGTTATTCTTTAAGCAATTAAGAATAAAATTTACTATTGAGCATCTAGATTAGGTTTTAAAGGATCTAATGATTATATATAAAATATTTGGGAGATTTGTATATAAGTCAAATATAGAACCGTGTCACTTTTATTCAAAGGATTTTACCATCAATGGATTTGGCTACAGAGGTGGCAGTCTGGGATCTCACACAGCTATGAAAAGATAACCACGCTTACAGATAACAGAGGCATACGTGTAAGCTTCATATTTTAACCAATTATATTTACTGTACATTTTGCCCATCAAACTTAGTGTCTAACTGTTATACATCACACCAGTTAACCCACAGGTATCTAACAGTACCAATAAGATTTATTCTATTTGTTAACTGGTCTGTTGAGTAATTATTAAGAACTTTAAATATATTTTGAAAACAAGACAAAGTAAAATCCTAAATGAATTTACGTATTATACTAGCTTTCTATATCTGTGAACTCTAAGATGTATCTTTTCACATGCAATTTCTAAAAATCAAGTTTCACCATGTAGTAAAGAGTATGGAGTAGTGTGACAGACAGTGATTGAGACATGATTTTACACTGCCCAGGCTGACCTCAAGTTCAGTATGTATCCCTGACTAGTCTTGAACTTTCAACAGTCTTCTTGCCTCAGGCTTAAGTAATGGAATTTCAAAGGTATACTTGCAGACTCAACTTCTCTCCTTTCCTTCCTTTTTTCACGGGTACTGGTGATTAAACACAATACCTCTTATGATTGACCAAGTTGGCCTTGGCTTTATCCTACAGACTGGACAGGCCTTGAGATTCTCATGCATGAGCCTCCTGAAGAATTGGAATTATAGGCATTGGCAACCAGGCCTAGCCTATTATCACCTTTTCTTTTTCCCTTCCTTTGGTTATTTGAGACAGGATTTCTCTGTATAACAGTCCTAGTTGTCCTGGGACTTACTCTGTAGACCAGAATGGTGTAGAACTCATGAAGATCCACCTGCCTCTGCCCAAAAAGTGCTGGGGTTAAAGGTGTGTGTCACAACGCCCTGACTGCATTTATCATCTTAAATCTAAAAAGCATGCCTTAAATTCTGTACAAGCTATAACATTCAACTCTTGAATCATCTGCTTCATGTATCTTTTATTTCTGGCATCCTACCTTTTAACACTTTACCAGTTCTGAAGCATAAACACAGAGCTACACATAAAACAGGAAAGTGCTCTACAACTGAGCTACACATGTGACTCCCACACTCTGTAACATCTAATGCAGGTATGACTCTCAGCAAACACATTCCACTTTAGTTACTTATTCTTAAGAAAAAGAAGGAAAGTATTAAGTAAATGAAGGTAGGTAAAATCTAGCTAGATCTGTTTGTTCTGAAAATAAACAGAAGTGGCTTCTCTACATGACATATCATCATCTGTGAGCACACAATTCCCAAAAGCTACCCAAAAAGCATGGGAGAGAACTAGTTAGACTAGAGACTGTGATAATTGTTGTGAGAAGAGACCCTTTAATAGGGCATCACCACCAAACCATCATCTTTGAAAATGTAATCTTGGGCCTGTGTGTGACTACATGCCTGTACTCCTAGCACTCAGGAGCCAGAGGCAGACAGAGCCTTGGCTATTTAGCAAGATTCAGGTCACACAAGACTCTGTCTCCTGATAGTCCAAAAACTAAGAAGAAAAGAGAAATGTAAACTTAGACTGTAATAAATACAACAGATTCATTCCTGTGACTCCATTACAATACTCACTTGATGGTGCAGACTCACTTTCACTGTTATGTCTAGAGCCAGTTGACTCAGAGTTCAAACTGAGCGTGCTTGGGACAGATGAGAGCTCATTGCAGAGCTGTTCCACATCATCTGCAACCACTGGCCACAGATGCTTGCGACTGTGCCTCACAGAATCCCAGCTGTGACATTTCAGAATATCACAGCCTTGCTTGGTTTTCGCTATGAGCCCAAGAACATATACACAGGTCCTGCAGGAAAAAAACAAAAAACAACATAGCAAAAACAGTTTATAATCCCAAGGTGAGATTTCTTAAATAACCACAAAATAATCTGCTAGATGGGTATCTACATTTTTCTTAAGAAGATACTTAAAAATTGTGTCAGTTTGTGGAAAACAACACATTAAATCTAGTGAATAAATAAACCACAATGAAAATCATGTAAATCTCCCTAATAAAAATAATGAAAACAAATGAAGGCAAAACAGCAGGATCCTAGCAAAGCATATTTAAAGTAACAATTATGAATCATGAAATACTTTTCCTTACATCTATTTATATTCACTAGAAAGACTTCTCAGGTACGTAACATACCCTCTGATGGAAAGAACCTCACACTGTTTTGCAAGTTTTAGTATATCTGGAATCACATTTTCTTCCTGTAGCAAATTAAGCCCCCAATTCGATGAGCCAATATTTCCCTAAAAGAAATAATATCAAATATTTATGACTAATATTTTGAAGAAACTTTAACAAGCTACAAAAAAAAATTTAAATCCAACTATAAGAAAGAAAGAAAAAAGCCTATGGAAGGAGAAACAAAACCTTAAATAAGATGTGCTAGGAGTAAGCAAACACACTGTCTGTCTTAGAAGAAGAACAAAAGCAAAACATTAATATCGTAATCATCTATTTCTTCAGCATAAGAATAACCTTTAAATTGGTAAGAACAATCCTGGTTTTTGAATATTAATCTAAGAACAAGTTCAAGGTAAAATAATTTTAATTTATTTAGCATTAGTAAGTAGAACCTTAAAAAACAAAACTCATAAACACTGAAAAGATCAGAAATGTTTATTACAAACCAAGGCCCAAAGAGAAGCTTTCAGCTTTTTAATTTCTTCCCATTTATCCAAGTCTGGAGTACGAACATTCTGACAGAGTTCCGTGATAACATTCTGGACAAAGAAAGAATTACCATGTAAATAAATAACAATATATTATGCTTCTAAAGTATTTCCTTATACTTTGTCCAAGTCAACCCAAAGGTTTGTTTTGGTCATTTCTACACATTTAGAATTCCAAGAGTGACTTTACATATAGTTTACTTAGGAGCCATATTAGTGCATAGGTTCTGATTTCATATTCTGGACTTGTAACTAATTTGCATTAAGGTTCAGCTCAACCTCCGATGCAAGAAAGAAAGCAACTTAATTTTTCCATATTTGTGATTGTAATTTCTTCAGTAAATCATGAAGAATACAGACCTGAGCTGAAGCTAACTCTACAGAACAAATGAGCTATTCAAAAGTTACTGAGCTTTCCCATGTCTTGAATTCCTAATCTCTAAGGGATAACGGCACCTGCCTTACAAGGCCTGGTGTGTTAATGAATCTTTTACATATGAAGTACTTAGTACCTAGTATTAATCATAGATATTAATTTGTTAAACATTTTGTGTGTGTCTGTGTGTGCACGGGTGCACACACATGCCAGAGCATACTTGTAGCTATCAGAGGAGAACCCATACAAGTTGGATCTTTCCCTCCCACACGGCTCTTGGGGATCAAACAGACTGTTAAGCTAGACAACAGATGTCGTTGTACAAGACAGCTTTTGAAAAATCTTGGCAAAGATATTTATTTTAGCACTATTAAGATTTTTCTTTTACTCTTTTAATAACTTATAATGCATATTATGTTTTTACCTGCACTTCCAGTAAATGGCAGCCCGTTTTGTGGTGTACCAGTTGTCCATAAAGGTGTACAGGCAGATAGACATGAGGTCGTTGCAATCTAGTATGATAAAAGATGACTGAGAAAACTACTAGCAGACTTAAGTATGCTAATTAAGTAAACAACTATTAATAAGCAGGAAATGATTTCTAACAAAACAATAGAGATTATGAAACAATGAGGATTCCTCTGAAAAACTAATAGTTTTGTCAGGTCTACCAGTTTATGGTAACAAAGCAGAGCTAAAAAATCAGACTGGGCTGAGAACCTGGAGTGTATATGAGTGGAGTGACACAAAACATGTTTAGCTTGCATGTCTAGCATTGCATGTTTAGCATGCAACATACACCACTGGAAAACTGGAGCAAGCACTGCTCTGCAGAGATTTTTCCTGTATCGGTATACAGAAGTCCTCAAAATTTTCTAAATGACCTATTAAAAGCTGATTTTAAATTTGACATTTGAGAGGTAGTTACATGTGGCCCCATTCACTGGATCATACCTTTGGTTACTCCGACGAACGTAATTATCACCATCAATAGGCTTCCTGTATGTAGTGAGTGCTTCGTTAAGTTGTTCCTCAATCAAGTCAACGTATTTTGAATTGTATTCCTGGAAGACAGTATTGTTTTAAGTCTATGTTTTCATAATAACTGTCACTACATTATGTCAGATATTTAGCAAATTTTTGAAGCATAAATATAAGAAAACTAAGTATCTTCACAAGTTTTTAGAAAAAGAAAAGCATGAGTCATGAAGGTTCTACCCCGTCTAAAAGTGTTCTGCCTACTTTTTCCCTCTTTCCAAGTAAGCGAGCAAATGTTTTTTAAAATCATACTTGAATTCTTGTTTCCTTGAAAAAGCTGCTTTTTTTATTAAACTTTGAAGATAGTCAGTATAAATTTAAAAAAGAAAATTAACTGGATTATATAATTTCAGTGTTTTTAAATTAAATCCTTTATCTTACTAATTAAATCAAATCAAAGATAAATTTATTTCATACATACCCTTGAAAAAAAATTTCACTTCAATGTTTTAGACTGAATATATCATACTGCTATCTCTATTGCAAAAGTTTTCCATTTCAGATTGTCAACAAAAATTGGTACATCCAATTTGGAAGGCAATACAGCAGCATTTACTAAAAATTAAATTCTGATTTTTTGTGGTAATAATATTTTTATAATTTAATACAATTTATATATTTTCAGAACTATGAAATACATATCTTTATATATAACTATATGTAATAATATTGAGCAAGTTCCATTTATTTAAAAAATTAGGCTGTACTGGACACAATCTAAATATACATTAATAGCAGGGTTGGTAACATTACTAAATAAATAAGGTAGTAGCCAGTGAGTTAGTTTTAACAGGGAGAAACAGATGCTGCCAAGCCTGATAGTCTCTAGAGACTACATGGTAAAGGAGATGACTCCTGTGAGCTATTCTCTGACTCCCACACATACTTCAGAGCATATAAGAAGGGAATAAGATATCTACATTAAGAGAATCATTTTAGGGTTGGCAAGATACTTGGCCCTGGGGATCCCAGGTGTCCACGGGCATGTCCCCAGCTAGGTATTCAGGCAGCAGAGGAGAGGGTGCCAGAACTAGCCTTGTACCATAGTCACATTGATGATTATCTTGATTACCATTATAGAAATTTCATCCGATGGA